>CM060093.1:14872163-15078534 GCA_030522485.1 Stenchaetothrips biformis
AATGTCTTCGGTCTAATAAAATCAGACTCCGATTGAAGCAGAAACCCAAGTACATAAAGAGCATATTGGTCCCCGGGACCGGACAGAGCTCCGTTTCAAAGTTACCATTTAAATTTAGAGATAAATTCTGGAGAGTCCCTCCTCCTTTTTTTAAAAAAAAGAGAGAGAGAGAAAAACTGCAGAAAATGGTGAGTCACAGAGAAAAATCGTCTCCGTCCGCGACACGATCAACAATAAATCATAAATTCAGTTCATCACAATTTTATTATTTCTTAAAAGTGCAAAGTAGATAGAGAACTAGCACTTGAGTAACCGCTGCGCGACCGACATCGCCAGGCGGGGGAATCTGGTCCAGTAGACGCTTGGGAGATGCTTCCTCAAGTTGACTGCTCGATTGGGCGAACAAAATAAAGCACGGCAGTGGTGTCCAAGTGACTTTTCGTAACAGACAACGCGGCCCCTGACCAGGGACGGTTCGTCATCCTAAGTACTGGTTAGGCCCATCTCGTAAGACCTTGCTTGTGATGTATGCTGTACACTGCAAACGCATTGAGCCGAGACGAGTACCTGGAGGCAGAGCGCTATCTCGGGCTTAGGCGAGATCAGAGGCAACGTGTGCGGCGTGGCGTGACAGACCCGGCGACGCGGGTGGTGGCGCCGCGCGGTGCCGCGGAGAATTGTCTCACTGAGGGCGGCTAGCTTGTCAGCCCCGCTTCAGCCGCCCCGCCAAGTAGGCCCGCCTAACGTGCGGAACCTGCGACCGGCCGATTCCGGGGCCGCCGATCCATGCGCCGATTGCAGCCCCGCTCTCCTCATCACGGGGGTCGTGTTCGTCTCCGGAAGGCTCCGCTACAATCAACACATCTGTCTCAGGAACCCACCCCCACTCACTGCCACCCTCTCTCTTTTTTCACTCTTTCGCTCTCTCGCTCTCTCTCACTCGCACCGGAAAAAAAAACCACCCTGACTCATGCATCTTGTTGCCCTCTCTTTCTCCCTCCCTCTGTCTCTCTCTTTCTCTCTCTCCCCTGCCGATTTTTCCTTCCGCTCATTGAAAAGCCTGTTAAGCACCATTTGACGTAAAAGTACCAAAACGAAGAAAAACAAAACAAACGAAAAAAACATAACAACTCGAGCTCAGACTGACGACTAAAGTAAGTCATAAAGCACGCGCCGGGACTGAGAACTAGCACAACCCAGAAAATAATTTTACATTGAAATCCCCTACATTTCCCCACTAAAAAAACATCCATTCGTTAAATACTTTGCCCCTCCTCACGAGGGTCGTAACAAAATACTACATAGTTAGGTTACACACACATGCACGCAAACACTCACTGTCCCCTGACGCACGCGGACATATTCGAACTCTCACCAGGCAAACAATTACGGACAATTACACATGCTCACACACATCTTATCACACATCCTCGAACGCAGCCTCGTGGAGCCCCGCCCGTCCTAGACACGTTCTCGACGCAGACCACGGCGAGGTGGGGCGTGGCGGGGCGTGGCGGGGCCAGCCCGTCGTCGTGGCTCAGCCAACGTTATCGTCCTGAAAATCAGGTGGACAAGGGGGGGCCGATAAGAGACAGGTAAAGGCGAGCGAAGGCCGCAGCCCCGTGAGGGCGTGCCGGGGTCGCGGCACATTTTAAACCGCCTCAAAACACACTGTCCCTCTGAGGAGGACAGGTAGTGCCTTTAGGGTGAAAAAGGGTGGATAGGGGCGAAGAGGAGGAACCCGTCCAACGACACACCAGACCCCAAATGCATGCGTTCCCCCACACACCGCCTGCAAACTACTCAGTCCAAATCCCACACGCAAACGCACTCACACCCACAAACACACACATACACAAATAACACACACATTAACAACAGCCCCTAAAAAAAAAAAAAAAGCCAAACCCCCAGCACACAAACACACACACTGTGCAAAACCTCCCACCAAAACAACGAATGCAATAAATAAACGGTACAAGACCCATATTGCTACTTCTCCGCAGTCAGTCAAAACAAATTGCATGCGAACAAACACGTTTTCGTCCCCTGCGAGGGGGTGCGAGAAAGAGTGCAAAGAGAAGAAGAGAGGGTGCCACAAAATCCCACAATACACTGCAAAAATAAAACATTATGATCATGACGATGTACAAACGTGTTTCAACTATTTAATAGTAAGTAGTCTGGCAGCGGGCAAAAAACTAATGGCCATTAAAAGCTGAAGTGAGTGGATGATCGAATTAAAGGATTGTGCGGTCAAACATTGGAACGTGCTTCGTCAGAAGAGCGTGCGAGGCTGTGATTGACTGTTAGTTTGGGTGAATGTTTATGAGGAAAGGGCTCGCGCGGCACACGCTCAAACAGAGGCGGTACCAGTTTTGGCGCCAAACAGGGCGGCGGAAGACCGAGCCGAAGCCCGGCATGAAGGAGCGAAAAGAGAGGCCGTCTGGGAACAGAAGAGGAGAACCTTGTGCCGCCAGGACCACTAAGCGCAAAATGTGCAACCAAAGTAGTGCAAAGGTAGACGAAAAAAATAGAAGTACACACGTGAGGTGAAAGTGAAAAAAATTCTTAAATTAATTTCTAATTTCTAATCGAGCGCGCTTTCTGTGTGCGGTTTCCGAGGCGTCTTGGGCAGCACAGGCAGAGCGCTTGTTGTTTTTAAATCTTTCTTTGAATTGCTTACGTCCGCTGTGACGCGCAGTGAGGCGCAATGTGCTGGGGGTGTGCGCATTGTTTCGAATCCGAATCGAATTTGTATGGTTTCGATTCGATGACAAAACTTACAATTGGCCCACAGGGCGCCCAAGACGCCTCGTGCTCGGTTCGCGACCCTGAGGCGGCGAAGGGACTCCGGCAGCACGCGTGGCGTTGAGCTTGTTCAGTTTAACGTTACATTATCAACTGGTTTTCTCGCTGTATACATGGAACTATCGTTTTTTCGTATCTTTTCTGGCAAGATTTGGTGAAACCTTACTGGTTTGAGGAGACTTCAGTCAAGAGTAGAGTAGTTGAAACGCCTCGTGCGCTTACGCGCAGCACTCTCAGTATACAACGATGGGCACCTACTTGTAAAATTTGTACAGGAAAAAAAATTATTTCAGAGGTATATCTACGGAGACAGTGCGGATATCCACATGCCGATACTGTACAGTGCATTCGCATGCTTCATTCACAATCTACTGGCGGTACGGGGAGGGACAGTTCATTTACAATTCGGTGGGGGGGAGGGGAAATCCGGGGACACATTAATCAATTAGTCAGTTGATGTTTTAAAAGTCATTACGGATCCGTTAAAAAAATGGAATGTTGCTGTTTTAGTGAGTATAACCGCCGAAACGCGTTCGTGCAGGGCTCTGGGAGCAGACCACGGCTACGGGTGAAATTTTCATGCGGGGTCAAGAAGGTTGCAAGACGTGGCTAGTTGTCAGGCATCCCGTTCAAACACGTGGTCTGCCCCAAAGCCAGTGCCCAGTGGCCCTTCGCCTACCTGCATCCAGGATCAGGTCGTCCACGGAGTCCGGGCCGCCGCGGGGGGACGGCTCTGCGCCGTACTCCTCGCCGCTGCCGGCCCCCTGCGCCGCGGCCCCCGCCACCCCCGCCGCCCCCTCTCCGGAGCCTGGGCCCGCTCCGGGGGGCTTGGGGTCGGCGGCGATCAGGGCGGACAGCACCTTGTCGCGAACCTCCTGCTGCTCGGAGCGTGGCGGTTCGTTCTGCAAATTACCCAAAGTGCCCTTGGTCGCCGAGCGGCAGCCGAACCACCAGTAGCCAGCGGGCCGGGGGAAGGGCGGGTTGGCGACGTCCACCTGCAAGGGATGTTGTCGTCAAGCAAACGGGTTTCTCTGGTTCATTTTGTCGGGCAGGAGGAACTCACAGCAAAGGCTCTGTCGTTGAAGCGGTAGTACTGGCCGCCCTTGAAGAAGTAGGTGAAGCCGTTGGTGTACTGCAGGGCGGCGTCCAGGTCGTTGGGCAGTCCCTCCCAGTTGGCGATGGGCTTGGGGTAGGTGTTTTTCACCGGCGGCCTCTGCGCGGGGTCGAACCGCCAGAACTTGTCGCCTAGAAGAGCAGACAGACGTGAATGTCGGGGAAGTCCACTTTGTTTTCCGTCATCAAGGAATCAGACTTACGCTTGAAGAAGTAGATTTTTCCGTTGCCACTCCAGACGAAGGCGGCGTCCAGGTTGTCCGGGATGCCGGTGAAGCCTTCCGAGATAGGCTTCGGGTAGTTGGGGTCCATCTTCTTGCCAGTGTACCGCCAGTACTGCGACCCCTTGAAGAAGTACGTCTTGCCGTTCTTGACGTATGTGAAGGCGGCGTCGATGTCGCCCGGCAGCCCCGGCCAGCTCTTGGAGATCCGCTGCGGGTACCCGGGGGCGATGCTCTCCTCCGTCAGCTTCCAGAAGTGCTGGCCTGCAAGGAGAGGAAGGCCGTCAGCAAGGTAGAACAGTCCTCGAATGAACCTCAAACGCCCTCGAATCAAAAATAATGAAACCAGGTTGACCATTCCTTGGAGCCAGGAATCGATGGGCACTATCAAGAGTTTACCCATGAACAGAGGACAATCTGGGGCTGTGTATGTCAAGACCGTCTCAATGTGCGCCAAGTGGTCGCACAGCACGTCACGTACCCTTGAAGGCGTAGGTGGATCCGTCGGCGGAGTTGAACATGGTGTCCACGGAGGCGCTGGTGCACAGCTCGGCGTCCTCCTCGGAGGGCGGTTCGGTGGTGTGTCGGTTCGTGGTTCCCGCGCTGTCGCTGTCACGGTCCGTGTTCCGGGATTTCCTGCCATACAGCGCCTGCGACACACCGTCACACAGTGAAGCACCATCCGGAGGAGGCAACGCTACCCGCGATCGGCCGTCATGATTGCCATGGGTACGTGCTGGCGGCGGCAGGAGTGCGAGACACATGCAGTGAGCCGCACCACTCCTCGGGAACGAGTTATCGAACGATTCGCGTTGGCGGAGCCTCTCGGTGGCGTGCGCGGAGGCGAGGCGTCGCCCTCCACCAGTCCGAAATCCGAGCGACTTGTTTTATTTTGGGGTAAACCAGCGGACACAAGGGGCGGGCTGCGATTCAGTCTCTCTCACTCCGCCGCGGAGGAGCGCCCCAGGAGTGCCACTGAGACAGAGCGACGAGAACGACTGTTCGGAACGAGCCTGCTGCAGCGGCCGAGTACCCTCGCGTGCTGCTAGCGCTCCACTCCCTTCCAGCCGCGGCCAGCAAAGTTTGGAAGGAAGCGGCCCGAAGCTCCCTCGCGCATCGCCGCCTCCCAAGAGTCTGGTCGATCGCGACTCCACTCCGGTTGAGCTTAGACACGGCACGGCGCGCCACGGTGCGGCCAGAGTTCGAGACGTCCACTACAAGGCGGTGATTAGTCGCCCAGTGAGCTCATCCCGAGATTACCCACTATGCACGGCGAGTCAGGCCGGCCGACAGGCAGGCAGACAGACAGACAGACAGGCAGACGCACGGACACAGGAAAACACTCGCGGAGTCCTCGGTGGCTTTGGCATGACGGGGAAATTAGGTGGGTGTTGTTGGTGGGCCAGCCTGTGGGCCAGCCGCCAGCCCCAGAAAAGGGAGGAGGTGGCGGTGGCGCGCGGCGGTTTCGCCACTCGCGGCCCCGACACTGTTATTGGCCCCCGCAGCCAATTTCCGCGCGTTTCCGCGTTTCCGCGCGACTCCGAAGCAGACTCTGTCTCGCTCGCACTCGTGGGGCGTGTGGCGTGTGAGAGAGTCTGTTGCGGAAGAGGCTGCGCCGGTGCGATGATGCGGGGAGCAGCAAGCCAGCAGCAACGGGCTGCACGTCTTGTCCGCCGTCTGGTGGCTTATCGGCTCATTTCCCACCCATTTCCAGGCCACGTCCGGCTGGAGTCCACGCATCGCGACACCACGCTGCTCACCTGGATGCCCTCGATGTCGTCCGAGTCGAGCGACAGACTGGGCTCGTAGCCGCGGTAGAACGGGGCCATCAGCGCGTCGCGGACGTCCGAGTGGGACAGACCCAGCGAGTGGCCGAACTCGTGCGCCGCCACCTGCTTCAGGTTGGTGCCTGCAAACAGAAGCGCCATGACGGTCTCTCTGCCTCCGAGGATCGGATCGCTTCGCCTCCCTCGCACTCATGGAGGTGCGAGAGAGACTGCTTACCGGTGAACGAGTTGATGGTCCAGCGCTCCGAGTCATCGAAGTGCGCGTCGCCGCCGTAGACAGGGAAGTAGGCGTGGGCCAGGGTGCCGCCGGGCCCGTCGAAAGGGTCGCCGTCGCCGTGCTCGCCGCGCTCGAACCTGATCTCGATGTGCACGGAGCCGCTCGTCTTGGGGGTGAACGTCAAGTCTGTGTACTCGGACCACAGGCTGAAGGCCTGCTTGATCTCCTCGTCGACGTCGCGTTTGCGCAGCCGGGTGGGGTACTTGGAGATCTTGTAGGTGAGGTTCTTGACGCGCCAGCGACTGCCTGTAAGCAGAGACTGTTATTCGCAGAACAACAAGCGCCGCGGTGGGCGGCGTTGTGGCGGTGACTGCCGGCGAGGACGACCCCCTCGGCGATAAATTCCAAATGGAAGGATATTGTTCGGCCGGTTGTCTCCGTCCCGAGCCGCTCGCCGTAAAGCACGGGATCCGAACCCGGCCGGGCGGGGGGCAGCGGGGCCTCCAGCGGACAATGATCCTCTACTTTGTTAGGTTGCCATGTTGGTTGCCATCCGTCTGGACCACTGAGATGCAGGCGGGGCGAGACGACCGCGCCGTCCCGCCGCCACTGCCGCCCGGCCCACCGGCCTTGCCACCGGCCGGGCCCCAGAGCCAGCCAGCCAGCGCCGCCCGACCACTCGGGGGCAGGCAGACCCGCAACGCGGGCCAGGCTGCCGGCTTGCCGCCTATTGCAAATGATGCCACGCCCCCTGCTATTGGTCTGCGCTGTGCGACGACGCAGGGGCAAGAGAAACATGGCAGCCCTTGATGAGGAAACAAATTATGGATCTTCATTTGAAAGTCCTGAATATTCCAGGAATTTTCGTTTAAAAAAATGATATAATAGCTTGTTTTTTGAAAAAAAGTTTAGACCTCTTGGCATTGGAGCAATCCCCTCCGACCTCTCAGTCTATTTTCAGGCACGAGCGCGCGGCACTTGCACGCGCGTGACACGGCGGTGTGCATACTGCACGCACGCGTGCCGCGCGACACGGCGAGCGTCGTCTTCTCGATGACGGCGTGGACAAGGAAACGAACGAAATATTGGCGCGCTGCCGGCGCGTGTGCAGCCTTGGACGTGACCGCCCACCGCTTCCTGAGGGGTACGCGCCGCCCTGTCTCTCTCGCACTCGTGGCGCTTCCCGGGGGAGTGCGAGAGAGACAGGGCGACGGACGCGCGCAGGTCAGAATCAGTCTGCTGGCGGGGGCGGATTAGAGCTGCGAGACTCGGTCCCTCGGGGCGGGCCGCCCATTATGCTGCTTAGCGAGGACATTAGCAATAGCAGTGTAGGCTTGTCGCGAGGGCAGCCGACGGCGAGCCTCACGCCCTTGTACTCCCGCCACCGTTGCGGACAGACAGGCTGCATTCTTAGTGGCCAGCGATCGGGCTTGGGATGGGCTTGGCCGAGAGGCACTTGCAAAATGTCCCCCCCCCACCGTGACACTCTTATAGCTTTAAAAAATTATTTTAGGCCTTACGACTAATAATTGTCTTACCTTGGAGGGCGTAGCGCTTGCTGCGGTGGTCCGAGGCGACGCCGACCTTGTCCTTGACACCGCACCGGGGGATGCTCATCATGCGCAGGGTCTGCGTGTCCAGGTTGCCTGTCGACCAAAAGCGGCGGCGTAACTAGCGGCGCCACGGCAAAGTGACGACCAAACCTTATTCCGATTGTTTTCGGATCCTGTACACTAGGCGGTAAGGCGTCACGCTTCGCACGCGTCGTCGCGCGGCCGCGGCGTGACGGCCTCGTCGCTCTGTCTCTCTCGCACCGACACGGGGCGCCCCATGAGTGCGAGCGAGAACGATTCTGCAGCGCCAGCGCCGTCATCTACTCTAATTGCCGGTTTGTTTTCCGCGAATGGATGCGTTTTCGGTTCATTGGTTCCGCCCCGCCCCACCCCGCCCCGCCGTTCGCGGGATCGTGATTAAGCCGCCTATCGCCGCCGGCTTGACTGGCGCCGATCATTCTCATTCTCATTTCGGCTGGCTGCAGGGCTTCCTCGAACGACGCCGTCACTAAAGACCGTCGGTACTCCGCGCGCAAGTCAACCGGTAATTTGGAAGGAACCGCGTCAGACTTTCGCTTCTTTGTGGCAGCCAGGGTGGCTGGGTCCGTAGAAACCGGTCGGTCGGTCGCACGCACGGAGTATCGCCGCAGAGGTCAGACATAGATAGTAAGAAAAAAGGCCCGCGTCGCTACTCCGCGCGCGAGGACTGTGTGGGTATGAGCGACTGAGTGAGCTATGCACCGCGCGGGTACTGTCCCCCCCCTTCTTCCCCAGATGCATCCTTATCGCGGGGAATCAACGAAAGTGACATCATCGCGTCACACAGAGCGGAGCCGCCACACAATACAGTCATATTTTGTTTGAAAATGATGCCGCGTCGTTTTACTCAACAGAATTCCATAGAGTGACGCCATGGCCTTCGTTGAGCGCTCTGCGCCGCGGAGCAGTTCTCGAACAGGATTATCGGCAGTGCTGCAGACTGAGTCGTCAGAGTCCACGACGTGGACGACGTCCAGGGAGTGCTCGACGTCTCGTCCGAGTGGACGCCGTCACGCGAGGCGACACGCACGCCGGGGGACTGGATGGGCACGACGAGCTAATGACGAGGCGAGGGGCGCGGGCACAGTGGGCACGCGAGCGCTCTGAGCCCAGCGGGCCGGGGCACCGCGGACACAACCTATCTGGACACGTTTACAGCCATGGACCTCAGATGGGACTCGAATAACCGTGACCTCTGCACTGAACGCGACGCGTCATCGCCGTCTAAAAAGGCAGTGGGAACAACGAACGGGGCGGAAAAGGAGTCAGGGAGCGCGGAGAGCCGGAAAAAAGGGCAAAACAAACGAAACGGAGCCGCCTTTCCACTTTCTGAAAGAGAGAGGCCGCAGAGCGGCGCAGAATTATGCGCGGCAAAAAGGCGACGGCACGGCGACAAAGCGCGCGCGCCGTCCAACGCCATCGCCGTGGTTCGGTCTTCTGGCCCACTGTGCGGCGGGTCCGGGCGGACCGGCGGGGCGGCACTCACCGGTGATGTTGAGCCCGACGAACGACTGGAACTCGGAGATGGCCTTAGAGACTGACTCTTCCGACATGAGGTGGCTCATGGCGGGGTTCTTGACCGAGGGGCTCAGGTAGCCGTACTGCGACAGGTAGATCTGAAACCAGAGAAAGGCGCGTGGGTCAGGACGTGAGACTCTCGTTCCGACCACTCATTGTCGGCTGGCCCGCAGTTTTTGGCCTGTCCTCTCTGGCCGGGCCATCTGGGACCCCATCTCCATGCAACAATGGCTTGATGGCCCGTACCGGACACGGGCAGCCCTTCTGCGGCGGAAACTGCTCGCCTTGATTCGACTATATGTACGTCCCCCGCAGCAGGGCTGGGATTAGACAAAGGGCCGAAGGGGAGGGGTTGAGCCCCGCCAAGGGAGGCAAGGGCAGGCGGCGGGGGCCTCATTGTCGCCGCCAACAGGTTGCATTGGTAAACGTGTGCACCACACCAGCCCCCTCCCTTACCCAATCGCCCTGGGCACTCCGGGGCAGGCTGGCGCAAAGAGGGAGCACAAAACACGTGGTGCCTAAGCGGCGCCGCGGCGGACGCCCCGTGTGGGGCCGGGCGCTGGGCCCGGCGCTGGGCCCGGCGCTGGGCGCCCCGAGGCCGCGGCGAGGACGTGCCTGGCCACTTGACTACCTCCAGTCTATCGACCCGCCAAGGCAGACAGCGATACGCCGTGCAGTGTGCCTTTCTCTCTTTCCGGCCGTGATGAGCCTTTTGTCCCGAGGCTGCCTGGCAGGGTGCAGACTCCCTCCCAAACGGTGCTCGCAGTCTCTCTCGCACTCACGTCGCGTAGGCGTGCGAGGGAGCATAGCGACGAGGCACCGTTCCGGAATGCACCTGGTGGCGCAGAGTGTGAGGACGCATCACCGCCCTCGAGTAATGCCCCTGGCCGCCCCGGCGCAGCTGCAGGCCGGGAGTTCGTTGCCTCGGCGGGGCGGCCCGCGGCGCGGTCCTCGCTGGACGGCCCGCGTCGCGTCGCGTGCTGGCAGTATGCTGGCAGCGTGCTGGCAGGCGCCGGCCGGCCGGCGGCAGCGGCATGCGGGGCCCTCGGCAGGCCGGCCGTGGCCTTGGCGAGGGCACGCAGCGACAGCGGCGCCATTTTCTGGACAAAAAATGCTGCTGCCCGGCGGCGCGCCGCCATGCGACCAGCAGCTCGCAATCTCATCCGGCCCACCTGATGCAATGAGCGAACTGGGCACACCGCACCAGGTCGCGGTCTCATCACCACCATCACCAGGAAGCGCAGCGCACGCTTTCGTTCATATCGAACGATTCCGCTTCTAATGATAAGCACAGATAGGGCGCGATAGGCCGCCGAGCCGCAGCGCCGGAAGGAAGCAGCAGCGCAACGGCGGAACGGTCGAACTGGCTGCTGTTGCACTCCTTTTTGCGTGCAGCGTGTAGGCCGGAGCTGGGGCCGCGCCTTAAGCTGCCAGCCCTAGCCTAACCTTACCAAAAAAAACTTACAAAAAGCGTCGTCTTGATTCTCCCCCCCCTCTTCCAAAAAAAAAAAAAACACCACAGCTATCGGCATTTTAAAACTTTACTCGCACTGCGCGCGCGCTGCACGACAGTGCAAAAAAAAAAAAAATGACGGAGCACGAACCGTGTGGCCAACAAAACACCAACAAAAACAGCGGCAATTTGCTGGGCGACTTCGGCGAACTAACATATCAGGGGAACTGCGCCGTGCCGGCCGCTGTCCTATCCCGCCAGCCAGCCAGCCAGCCAGCCGGTGGCAAGTCCGGGAAAAGAATCCATAATGTGCCGAATAATGAGAAAAGGCTTCCTAGGCTGGCCGGAGGGGCGCGAGCCGGGACGCTGCCAATAAGAGAGCTATCGACAGCAACACAGACACGTCCCCGCCAAACTCCCGCGTCAATCCTGTCAATTCTGTCACGACAGCTCCAGCGCCGTCGGCAGAAACAACGCGGCGACGGCAAACACGGAACGAAGTGTGAAATGCATTTTTCGGGCCAGCAGTGGCGGAGGAGGGGGAGGCACCTGGCTGGCTGGCTGCCTGGCGGCCGGAGGCCCCGCATGAGCAGGCAGCAGTCCTAGGCGGGGGCCTTATCGCTGACAATAAGGTGCGTCTGTCCGCCGGGCCGCTGGGTCCCTCTAGAGCACCGAGGCGGACTGGCCCGGCCCGGTGGATTAGGCTTCTATCTGCACCACGTGATTCATGCGGGTGAGCACGTGTGCGTGCGTGTGCGTGTTTGTCTGTGTGTTGTGTCTGTGTGAGTGCGCGCGCCTCTGCCGGCCACTCCGTCCATCTGTCTTGGTGCGCGCGCACCTCAGCTCGGAGGCGTGTGATTTTCTGTGGACTTGGGGCAAGAGCGAAACGATCGAATGAGTCAGTGCGGCGCACCCTGCAGGGCCGGGCGGAGGGCCGCCCTCGCCGCTCCGCCGCCTCCCTCGCCACGTGAGTGCGAGAGAGACAGACAGCTCGGCACCGGTCTGCTGGGCCGCGACCACCACCAGCATCCAGCGCGCGGCGCGATAGAAAGGGACAGCGACCAATCCAGCGTGCTTCTCGCTGGCTGGGTCAAACGAGCGCTTTGATACTTGACACGGCCGTGTCGCGCCGTCGCGGGGAGACGGCGAATCTGGATGAATCACTCCGGATGTCACGCTCACGTGCCAATGCCCGCACACGCAAGCACACGCCCCCCCCCCTCTCCCACACACACACACATGCACGCACGTCTCGCCTCACGCGAAACCGATCGGGCTGCTTGCAGCCACGCGGGCGCGGCGGGTAAGGAGCGCCCAGGTCGGTGGGACACACCGACTCGGCGCGCAAGGTTTCATCAAAAAGTCCTTTGTCGGTGACGAGGTCGACGGGGAAGGAAGGGGATGTAATGAGCAGCCCCCTGATTGGCGCGGCCGGATCGGCGCGGCCCGCCATTGGCTGGCAATGGGAAAGGAGGCGGCCGTCTCATTAGCAAAAGGGAGGAAAGACGAATCAATCTTTTCCCTTTTCGTGTTTCTGTTTTCTTCACTTTTGATCCGCGCGCTGTATGCCGTTTGGGAAAAAAAGAGGGGGAAGGGCTTCGCTGCCTCGCGGCATGTGCACGCTTGCCACAATGAAACAGGACGATGAGACCGGTCAAAATATAAAATAAAATTGAACATTATGGTGAGGAGCAGAGTCTAGGCGATAACGGCGGCGCTGAATGCGGTCCTTCCCTCCGCAGCCGTTGGAGTGCGGCGCCACAGCGGCACCCTTTCCTTTGAGTCACCGGGGCGCCATACGGCGGCACACGGCGGCCGCCGACGCCTCCACCTGTGGGAGGCTGACTCAGACTCACCTGCCCTCCGTCTGCCGGCGTCGCCTTGGGAAAGCCTTGGCAAAGCTGGGACAGGTTTGACGGCAGGTGTGTCATCCACTGGCGTGGAAGGAAAGGAGTCGTCTCATTTTTTAAGTGTCACTTTTTCCGCAGGTGGCGGCTGCGGCTGCGCTTCCCGCGCGACCTGCAGTATGCCCTGCTGCACTGTAGTCGCACTGTCCAGCACCAGCAGCGTCTCGGGGAGGGGGCTCCACTTTCAAGAGAATTGAAAGGAAATCAGAAGTAAGGCGTGGAGAAAAAGTTTTCAAATCATCCCCTTGGGGACGTCGCCCATTCAAACTGAAACACTCGACGGCGGCGGGGGCGCGCCGGGCACCGGCACAGGGCCCCTCGGCGGCCGGCACAGGGCCTATACTACGTGCATTGCGACACGCCGATCGCGCCGGCGAGGCTTTCAGGATAATCGCTGGGAGAAGGAACAACTTGCGGGATGCAGCCGCAAGGTACGCGTTTGCAGGCGCAGACAATGGCAGTGGCGCCCTAGGGCTCCCCTCCCCCTTCTTTACCCCCCCCCCCCTCCCGCACCGCCGCCCTTCGCGAGAAGGACAAAACTAGACGCGCATTTCGCATTGGGGCGGAGGGAGGGAAAAAGGCTTGCGGAGTGCGGACGGGTGCTTCTGTGTGCTTTGAAGGGGCGTCATTGGAGTACGCCCTGGCCAGGCCCATCGGGTCGGCGGGTTGCTGCCCCCCCCCCCCCCCCCAAACACTTCCTCCCCGCGAGCCCTTACAGAGCTTCAGTTATTCAAATGCAGCCGTGCCTCTGTACTATATTGTACAGCCCCTGCAGGCTGGATCCGAACGTTGCTTTCGGTCGATCTGTCTCTCTCGCAGTCATGGGGCGCTCGGGGCGTCCTGTGAAGGTGCGACAGAGACAGAGCGGCGAGGCGGCGTCCGGAACGGCTCTGCTGGCCGCGGCGGCACAGCCCTGCTTCGGTGCACGCCGGCTTGTGAATCTTTCGCAGGGGCAGCGCGGGCTTCTCTCCCATTTATATTTCCCAATGGGATTGGCGTTCGCGTGCGGACTGACTGACTCGATGAACCGCGCTGGCCCACTGTGTGGCTCACTTTGTGGCCCACTGTGAGGCTCACTTTGTGGCCCACTGTGTGGCCCACTGTATGGCCCACTGTGAGGCTCACTTTGTGGCCCACTGTGAGGCTCACTTTGTGGCCCACTGTGTGGCTCACTTTGTGGCCCACTGTGTGGCTCACTTTGTGGCCCACTGTGAGGCTCACTTTGTGGCCCACTGTGTGGCCCACTGTATGGCCCACTGTGAGGCTCACTTTGTGGCCCACTGTGAAGCTCACTTTGTGGCCCACTGTGTGGCGCGCTGGCGCCGTGCTCCCGCCAGCGACGACATGGGGAACATGACACGCACGACACGACACGCCGCGGCACGCTGGGCTCGCTCTGTCCGCCAGTCTGCATTATTGGGACACCGGCAGCGGCCTTGGCATTGGCCGCGGCCGGCCGACCCGTGTCACACAAGGCACACGCGGCACTCGAAAACAAAAAGGTCAGCGGAGGACGCCGCCGTCAGGCTTCCAGGAAGTCCTGCAGGCCGTGGCTGGCCGTGGCATGATGCATTCGGCTGGACTCCACACAGCGAGCCTCATTCCCAACACCGCTTTCGTCTCTCTGTCCTCCTCGTTCTAATCGGGCGCTCCGCAGGGAACGAGCAAGGCCCCAGACAAGAAAAAAAACGGTCGAGACTGGTGGCTGTGTGAGCCGAGCCTCTGACGTGAATGCCAATCCAATGTGCACGGGGACGGGGTGCTGAGCCGCCACGCGTCTCATGAAATTAGCCTGTCTCCCGAATTAGAACTGCATCCCCGGGTCGAGATGACAGGGGTCGGCCGACAACGTCGCGGCAATGGCGGCAGTGCTTTGCCGCTCTGTCCCTCTCGCAGCCATGAGGCGCAGGAAGACGCGCGAGTGCGAGAGAGACAGACAGCCCACGCGGGGTCGTCCACCTCGCGGCTCGCGGTGCCTCCGACTCGGTTCTCATACATGCATATGAGGTAAACACGAGTCTATCCCCCGCGGCGGACTCATTCCGAAAAGCCGCTGTCTCTCTCGCACCCCTGCGGGTCGACCCACGAGTGCGAGAGAGACAGAGCGACGAGTGCGCCTGCAGTCCCTCGGACGGCCTGACGACGCGTCGTTTTATTGGACAAGGACCGGACGAATACGCGCGCCATTTGCAGTGCCCCGTACAAGGGGCGGCCGGGCCGGTAAGGGGACCGCGGAGACACCGGGTACACTGCGTCGCGCACACCAACGCACTGGCCAGTGCGCACTGAGTGGGCTTCAGATTCTGTAGAGTACACACCAACTGAAGCATCGCAATTAATTCCTCTCCCTCCTTCGCTCAGTGCAACACACTGGGACTTTGTAGCGTGAGGCGCTCGTCGCCATACCGGCCCGTGCGTCGCAGCGCCGCGCGACCTAGACCTAGACAGACCTGGGTCCCCTAATCTGCGAGCCGTCATCTGAGCGTCAAGAAGTGGAGCGTGGCACTCTCTGGCGGGGACCACCACCGCGGACCAATGCCGCGGACCAATGCCGCGGACCACGTCCACGGCGCGTCGGCTTGGGGCAGCGCGGCGAGGCGCGGTGACCTGATTGATAGCAGCGGTGGCTGGGCCGCGCCAAGGGCTGGCAGAAGCTGCCGCGATAGTGAGGTGTTGCAGTGGCGTGCCAGCAGGATAGACAGCCGTTATACAGAAGCGCGACGCTCACATATTGCTTTTGTTGTTGTTGTTGTTGTTGTTGTTTTTGTTTTTTTTTTGCGGTTGACAGCGGGCCGGATGAAAACGCGGAAGCTGCAAGGTTGGCCACGGAGATTACTCGGCCGAAAGCGACATCGCGGACATCGATTCCCAAATACGGCGGGGTGGCGGCGAGGGTGAGTGCGGTCAGACTTTTGAACCCAGTCAATACGGTCCATGCGGCCTGCGTAGCGGTCAGACAAAAAAGTCTCACCATTTTGTGGCGAGACATTTTTGTCTGACCAAGTCTTGGCGAGACTTTCAGGTCTGACCAAAATTTGGCAAGACTTTTTGTCCCGCCATATTTTGGCGCAAAGTCTTTCCATTAAATTTTCAGTGAGTGTTTGTAAGTGTGTATGTGTGTGTGTGTGTATGTGTGTGTGTGTATGTATATATATGTATGTGTGTGTGTGTGTCTGTGTGTGTGGAGGGGGAGCGTAGTGATGCCTGCCCCAGGCAGCAGCAACGCCCGGCTTACGTATGCACCATGCATATGGATTAGGCTATGGCCTGGCCTGACCAGACCCACCATCACCACCCCGGCCCCGCCCCGCCCCGCCCCGCCCCGACACGTGAGGAGGTGTCCAAGTGATGAACCTCCGTGACCCCATCCATCCATCGCGCCGCCGGCCGAAAACAACAATGTGGTTTTACGATGCCATCCGGCGCGCTGCTCCCCAGCTGCTCGGTATTCGAACCCCGGACGTGCTAATAACGACCGCGCTGCGTGTGAACGAGGCGAGCGAGACACGAGGTGCGACGCCGCTCATCACCGAGCGCGCCGCGCCGTGCCGGCCATGCAGACGCCGGGGTGGGTGACCCCGGCCAGGCCCCTCCCGGACACTGCCGCCGACGAACGAGGAAGAAAGCCAAACTTCCCAATCAAGGCGTCCTTGTCTATTTGCCCGAGAGCTCCTTGACCACGGCCGCGCTTCTTTATTTGGTCCGAACGCCCTTGCGTTGTGTGTGTGTGTGAGTGCGTGTGTGTGAGGGTCCATACACGTCGCTGCGCGCCATGTCATGCTGCGGGCGGGAACTGGCGGCGAGCCAATCCTTTCACTGTCGCGCCGACAATAGTAAGCTCTCGCTTACCGGGCCGAGCCAAGAAAAGAAGAGGCCAGGAGAGGGAGGGAACGGCTGCGGGGACCCGGCCGAGCGCCCGGCAGGTAGGCAACGGCACGCCAGGCCAGCGCCGCGGGCTGGCCTACCTGCGCGCCTGCCGGCCGATGCCGCTCGGCTCCCTGTCTCTCTCGCACCCCTTCGGCCGGGCCCACGGGTGCGAGAAAGACGGAGCGACTCTGAGGGAAGAGCGCGCTGGACATCGCCGCCGGACGGAGGGCGGCAGTCCCCTCCTCCAAGATGGCGGTCGAGGCGAGAGGCGGCATGAAACTTGCAGGCCCTTCAGACGACCACGCCGAAAACGTGATGAAAGAGGCGGCCCTGCCGGGCCCTGCCGGGCCGGGCCGTGCCGAGTCAGGCCAGAATAATTTTCAGGGCGGTCGGCGGGGCGTCGGCGGCGTGCCGGAGCCAAGTTTACCCGCCAAACATGGCCGCGCTGCCGCTCTCTTTGGTTTGGTGAGCCCTCTTAGGACGGACGGGCTGATTCAATGCGCAAACGGAGAAATGAATGAAAGCGCCCCCCCCCCCCCCCCCGCCAGCGCGCTCCCTCGCACCCCTGGGGCGCTCCGTGAGTGCGAGAGAGACAGAGGCACCGCCCAGGCCGCAGTGGGATGCGCGCGGATGCGTCCTATCACTGCCGTGACACGCCGCTGTCGTCCGTAACAACCTGGACCGAGGACCGGGAGCGGAGCGGCTTGTCGGGGAGTACAGCGTCGCCAACATGCGCGCTCCGCGTCTGCGTTTGACAGGCTGCGTGTCTGACGCATCCCTGCGTCCCGGGTGATATTCCTGGAAAACCAGGCCCCTCGCAGTAACCCAAATCGAAGAGGGTGGAGGTCGGGCGAAATTTGGCTAGGTCGGGCAGGGATAAGTCGCGCAACCTACGAGCAGCGACCACGCGGGTCGTCCTAGGCATCACCACTGCTAATTGTCCCTCGTCTCGCTTCATTCCTGAGACTCGGGTCGTGGGCGGCGAGGCGGGCGGCGGCGCTGCGTTCGAGGCACGCCACTGCGGTCGTCACTCTGCGGAACCGGGAGTGCGAGAGAGACAGAGCGACGCTGTTCGGAACGAGCCAGGCGGGCCTAGCCGGCGCCACGGTCCGCCTCACAGTGGGTCAGAAGACCGTTGAGGCGGCCAAAATCCCGGACGCGTTTTGAGCTCCCGAGTCGCTGAATGGGACTCATATCGAACGTGTGACTCCATCAATGGGTTCCTCGTTCGGAGAGCAATCCATCGGTGGTTTCACACGTTCGATTCGAGTCCCATTTAGCGACTCTGGAGCTCAAAACGCGTTTCGGCCGCCTCAACGGTCTTCTGACCCACTGTGCGCCTGTTCGGCCCGTCCGCCGCGCTTCGCTCGCCACTCGCCCTTGCGCGCTGAAAGGGCATACCGAGGCGCCCCGCCGCGCCCCGCCCCGCCGGCCCGGCTGGAGCACAGCAGCACGGCTAGTGGCTGCAGCGAGACACGCTTGGACGACCGTGTCACCAGAACCATCGCGCCCGTCGCTCCGCGCGTCGCTTTGTCTGAATTAGCGACCGTGGTATCGATTCCTGAATTAAATGGCCGCCGCTTGCTTGCCGAGTCACTGCCGCCGCCTCCTCGCGCCGAGGGCCGCGCTCGGTCTCCGTCGCACTCGCGGGGCGCTCCGCGGGGGTGCGAGAGAGACAGAGCGAGCCTTCGCCTCGCAGGGGCGTCAAGGTTGCCGGGGGGAAAACGACCCAGTTTGCACCGCGGCTCCATTCAAAGTGGGGGATGGCCGGACGGCACGCAGTGTGGGCACACAGAGGGAAAAGGGAGATGGGAAATCGGGGATCAGCAAAGTTAAACGAGGCGGGAGTGCGGCTGTTCCAGAGAGCAGCGGCCAGATCGGCTGACCTGCTGGGCGTCTCAAAATCTATTGTGTTTCATTATTTGACTTACGAGCGCTTTCCGCGCGGCGTTCATTTATTTTTGCCACGGGGAAAGGGAAGGGGGGAATTTCCAGGAAGCGGTGGGACGGCGTTCGGCGGTTCGGTCGCGCGGCGGTAATTCATAATGGCGTAATTCATGTTGGCGTCATTTTCGATTCGAGACGAGAAGGGCCCCGCGTCGCCACGCCTGGCCACGACGAGGTCGCGGCAAGGCACAGCAAGGTCTCGGTCCGGGACGAGGACCTGGACGAGGTCCTGGACAGCGAACTGAGCGCCGTCTGGCGCAGCGTCTGCAGGCTCATTCCTCACACGGCGCTCTTTCTCGCACCCTTCGGGCACGCCCCATACGGCGCGGCGGTCGTTGGCACACGGGAGGACTCGCGCCACGACGCCGTCACCTAAGCACGGCCAAAGTTTCGCGCTTAAAACCTTACGAAGTATTTTGAGCAAACATAATACAAACTAATTTACTTTGTTAATTATACCAAGAAATAGTTCGTAAATTAAGAAGTATTTTCTTTGTAAGCTTATGTAGGCTCAAAATACTTTGTAAGGTTTTCTCAGTGTTCGTCAAAGGTATTCGTCGAACGCTCGCCGCGCTGGACTAGGACTCTAAGCTGGTCGAGCGGAACCGTGGAAACAGACAGTCGCCCTGCCGCGCCGCCAGGGCTTCGTGCAAATGCACACAAACACCCACACGAACACGCACACACAAACACCCACACGAACACGCACACACACACACACACACACCGGCAGAAGCAGGCAGAAGTTTGCGCGTCCTTGGTGCGGATGCCGGATTGGTTTGCCTCGGCTCGAACCTCTCCAGCCAGCATTGAGCATTACGTAGTCCGCAAGCACGTGGAAAGGCATGCCTCGCGCGCTGCCGCGCCGATACAGAGAAGGTGCTCGCACACACATTCGGAACGCAATGCGGCGCGCACGCGCAGGGCGCGCGCGCACACACACACACACGCACACAAACACACACGAGCGTAACCCAACTCCTGCATGCGGATGAGGATGTGCGGACACGAGCTGTAGACTACGCGATGCGCAAAAATTCTTGGCCTGCCTCAGGCTGGTTGGCGCGGAGCGTGTCTGTGTGTGTGATGCGAGTGCGTGTGTGCGTGCGCTTCCTCGCAGACGCACGCGTCGGATGATTTGCATACCGTGCTGCATGAGGCACGGACGGACGAAATAGGCGGCAGTGCCAGGCCAGGCACGGTCATTCCGAACAGCGCTCTGTCTCTCTCGCAACCATGGAGCGTCCCGCGGGACTGTCGGAGCGAGAGCGACGAAGCAGCCCCTCGCCGGCAGGGCCGGGCAGGGCCGGGCCCGAGCCCTTCGACCGCTGTCCACAGGCATGCCGGCTAGGGCCTCGCGGCTGGGGCTACGCCACGCTAGGCCACGGCCTGATAGGCGTCCAAGGCTGGTCATTAGAAGCAAACGGGACCGGCCAGGCCAGCGGCCGGCTGGGTCCACGCGCAGCTGTGCACCAATCACGTATCGAGGCGGTGATGCGGGGCTCCCACGGTCCGCCGTACCTGCGCGGGGCCTGGCCGAGGGCCTGGCCGAGGGCCTGGCCGGGCAGCAGAGCGTGTGAGCACGTCCACTGCCGTCGACACTGGGCCAATTGGCGACCTTGAGCCGAGGGCCCCACCGCCCGACGGTCCTTCAAAGCCTTGACCCTGCCGACCCCGCTGACCTTGTCGGGTCGTCGTATTTTCAGGCGCTACACGCAGCCGAACGCGCGGCGAGGTGTTTGTTGTTGTGATGGCCGGCGTGGCGTGGCGGCCAGTGGCGGTCCAGTCAGCCTCCGCGGCGTGGCGTGGCGGGGCGTGGCGGAGCGTGGTGCTGGAACCGGGCCGCGCGAACGGCGAATAGGCCCGGTGACTCACCAATCAGCGCTCCAATGGATTGGCTTCCCCGAAAACATTTGCGCGATTCCTTGGAGTTCCGGCGCGGCCCGCCACGCCCTCGTGACCCGACCGCGGTGCTTCATCGTTCCGTCGCTCTCGCGCCCTTACGAAACGGCCCTGAGTGCGAGAGAGACGGAGCGACCTGCAGCAGGCCACTTGACACGTCCCCAGGGCGAAGCAGTGCTGTTCTGGAGAGGGCAGGCGTGAGCGATTGCGGCCCGACCGAGTGGGACAGTCGGACGGCGTCTGGAGCAGTGGTGGACGTGGTGAATGTCTCGGTGAGGTGGTCTAGATGCTGCTGCCGTGAGGGTCCTCGGCAAACTGCTGCGCACCTCTCGTCTGGCCCGCAGTGATGCTTGCTGAGTCGAGGGTTCGCGGGATGAATGATCGCGTGGAAACAGTCGGAGCGGCGCGGCGCGGCGGATGACGTCAGGGCGACCCCGCGATGCAGCACCCCCTCTACCGGCGACGGGAACACGTCGGGTGGCCCCGGCCCACGACGTCACGCGTTATCATCTCGGAATTCCCCGCCACGCCCCGTCGACGCCGCGCTGGACCCGCCCCGCCGACTTATCTGCCTGCCGATTCGCACGAGCGCGCCACAAAATCCAATTAAGTTTCTTAATTTTTTCCGCTCTCGATTCCGAACAGTACCCTCGTCGCCGTATCTCTCTCGCACCCCTGCGGACGCCACGGCCCGCGAGTGCGAGAGAGAGAGAGAGAGAGAGAGAGAGAGAGAGAGAGAGAGAGAGAGAGAGAGAGAGAGAGAGACAGACAGAGAGAGAGAGACAAAGCGATACTGTTTTGGAATGGAGCCGGCCGGGCCGGTCGTTACCCCATTCGCAAGGTAACGCGTCTGGTCCACGGAGGCGCGGCGAGCGGGCGGCCGGACGTCGCGGCCCGGGACCGGGAAAGCCAACGGGCCATTTGGCAAGGCGTCGGCCGGGCCCAGGCCGGGCCCAGGACCGGGTCGGCGGCGCGGCTGTCCTGTCCACCCAGGAGGAAGAGGCCGGCCGCCCCACCCCGCGGCGCCGCGCCGCCAACGCCACACTCGCCGCGGAACACAGGATGTGGCGTGGCGGCTGGAAGTGCGAGAGAGTGAGTGAAAGGCGAAGGCGGCTGGGAGCGAGAGAGAGTGAAAGGAGCGCGCGTCAAGGCGTGCAGTGAATAATTACTCCAGTTGCAGCCCACGCCCCCCACCGTGTCGCACCAGCAAGGGCCACGTCGTCGCTCTGTCCCTGTCGCACTCACTGGGCGTCCCGCGGGGGCGCGAGAGAGACAGAGCGACACTCTTCGGAACCGGTCGGCAGGCGCCGCCGCAGCGCCCATTCAAGCAGCACTCTGCTCGGCGGCCGGCATCGCGGCCATTCAGCTTCGGCGGACGAGTCGTCAACACAGTTCGGCGATGAGCTGGCCCACTGTGCGCTAGACGGCGTCGCTAGCCGCGCGTGATTCACTCGGCCTTCCAGCCTTACCGCGCCACTCGCCTGCATTTCGCTGCTAGACGACCACGTGCTTATTGGCGAGCCGTGGTCCTGGTCTAGCGTGTGCTGCACCGGGGCCCGAATCCCACGCCTGTCCCCCCTCCACTGCCACCTTGAACCGACACGGGGGCAAGCAGGGCAAGCACCTCGTCATAGAAAGGCCCGCCGCCTAATGGGTAGGCAGCAGACTGATTCCGAACGGGTCGCTCTGCGGGGGCGTGGGACACCACACCGCTGCGGTCTGCGTCCTGGACCCTTGTTCCTGACGGGAAGGGTATTGCTGCAGAGGACGGAAAACAGAGTCCTCTCTAATCGCCACATTCCGGGTCGGGGCGGGGCTGGATCGTGTCGGACGGCGGCGGCGGTACCGCGGCCCGGAGCACGGTCCGGAGAGGAGAGGTGGGAGGGGGGGGGGAGGGGTATGTGAGTCACGGGCCACCTCTTGAACCCGCCGCCGCCGGGTGCCTCCATCTCACGCCAAACGACGCCAGTCGTGCCCCGATTGTTGTCGCTCCAGTGTTGTTCGGGAGAGGGGGAGGGGGTCCAGCCACGTCCAGCGTGCCTGTGTCGGCCGCACTCAGTCCGTACTACACACAGCCACGCGCGGTTCGACTGAATCTGCTTTTGCGGAGACGTTCCAAACACAAATGGATTTGCCCACTCGGCCGTCGTCCGGCGTTGTCACTCGCACTGCGCGACCACCGAGTGCCTGATCCCGAGCAGGGACTCTGTGTCCCTTCGACCATGGAGCGTCCCTTCGGGTGCGAGAGAGACAGAGCGACGCGACGGTCGATCGGCGTCTTGCGTCAGGAAGCTGCAGCGCGCTGCACTCCGCACTGCGCGCTCGGGCTTCCTGTGCTCGGCACGGGTTGGCACAGGTGGCACGCCGCGGCCGCGGTCTGCCGGGCTATGCCGGGCTTGTGGATGCAGTGCCGCCATGCCGCGCCTGCCGCGCCCCGCCGCTCGGAACAGCCGCCGCCGCCTGCCTTCCGGCGTGGCGTGGCGGGGCGGGGCGGGGCGGGGCGGGGCGGGGTGGGGTGGGGCGGGGCGGTGGCCACAGCACTGCACCGCAAGCTCCGCAAGTGCCGGCAGCCGGATTAACGCAAGCAGCGATTTGCGGCGCAAACAGCGTCACAAAAAGGCCGGATTATCAGAGCGAACCAAAAGGACCCTATAGCGTTTCGCCGGAACGGGGGGAGGGGGGCATGTGTCGCCCGACGGCCGCCGCACCTGTACACCTGTACAGTGTACACTCGGACGGAAAAGTGCCCCGCCGGGATTATTTTCCACCGCACGCGCGGATCGGAAAAAGAAAAAAAAAATGAAAAATTAGCCGCCGAGTAGAGGAAGATGCGGCATTTCCTGCACTTTGCCCTCCAGGCACGGCGTTTTCGTCGGCAAACGAATCGGGGGACTTCCGTTCCTTCCAGGGACGCGATGCACATTTCGGTGTGGCATTGGCCTGGAAATTTCCGCGGCGCCACACGAAAGGCGAAATGCACGGCGAGGTCGCGCCGCCCATCCCGGCACCGCGACGCACAGCCAACGGCCCGGCCTGCACAATCGCAATTGTGTCCGGTGCTCGTCCACCACGTCCCGCGGAGCGATTGCCAACCGTTCTTCGTCGTTCTGTCTCTCTCGCTCCCCTACGGCCTGCGGGTCGCGCCACGAGTGGGAGTGGGACGGCGTCCGGGCGGTGGTCGTGTGACACGCTGTACAGCGGCGGGCAGCCTGCAGACTGTACCTCACGCCAGCCGCTCCAGCCGTCGGGGCTCCAGCAGGCGGCACTGGCTCATCACGAACAAAGCCCTGTCCCTCTCACACTCACGAGGCGTCCCGTTGGGATCCGAGAGAGGAAGAGCGGCGAAGCTCCGGTCGGAAGCAGCCTGCTGGTGTCGGTGATAGCGCCGCGAGGATCCAGGGATCCAGCCATTGGGCTCGTTTCAATTCCCACTGATGCGTCACACTCCGCAGCGCAGCGCCGAGCGCCGAGAGAGAGAGAGAGAGAGAGAGAGAGAGAGAGAGAGAGAGAGAGAGAGAGAGAGAGAGAGAGAGAGAGAGAGAGAGAGAGAGAGAGAGAGAGAGAGAGAGAGAGAGAGAGAGAGAGAGAGACGGACGGACCTTTCATATTTCATCAAAGCCGGTGCCCCGCGCTCATCGTCGCAGCCCACGCCGCATTCGGGTGTTTTGGCAGCGCGAAAAAAAATAAATAAAAAGGGCAATCTGTAACGCGCCGCTTCTGTCCTTTGGTGGGATGACGGTGATTGTTCTGCAAGGACTTTTGTCTCGCAATACGAGGGAATTGATGTGGTTCGGGTCGCTCGCTCTGCACGTGTGCCGCGTGTCCTAGACGGCTAATAATCGACCGCTACGCTTACGCTGCCGGGTGCAGGAGTGCGCCACCCGCGGCCTCCTCCGCCCCGCCGCCCCCACTGCCTGAATGAGTGACTCACTAGCGGCTGCCGAACGCCAACAACGGGGAAAAGTCGTCTTGAAATGAGGCCAGCGATTGGAAGCTGGCACCACGACCAAGGGCTGGGCGGGCCCGAGCCAGTGGAGCATGGAGCCGCGGCCGCGCCCGCCACCAGGTCCCCGTCAGGTCCTCGAGGGCCCGCGGCCCGGACAGGGGACGCAACCTTCGCTGTTCATTGAATTTCTCAACGTGCCCTTAAGTGCGGCCACCCCGCCCCCGCGCCCAGCCCGGCCCGGTGCCCTCGCCTCAGCCATGTTTAATGAAGCAGAAAAGTACCCAAACTCGGTGGAACCAGCGCGACCGCGTCGAACGGGGCACGGGGCCCTTCGAGCCCCCGATGGCCCCCAGCCCCCCCACGCCCCCCGCCTGCCCCGCGCGACCCCGACCCCAGCCAGGGCTGTTCCGCTGGCCGGCGAGTCGCAACCTGTGCATAATGGACTTAATCAATCCAAAAAACGTTGGTACACGGTGGTGGCCCTGCCGATTTTGTGGGCGACCGGTTCGGTTTGGCGGCCCTCTCTTTGCGTCCCGTAGCGCCTTGCGACACATCCTGGGGGCAAGCAAGCAGACAACGGCTGCAAACAGTGCGGGCGTGGTGCGCGCGCTTATTGCGTTAAGTATCGCCGGGTGTGTTCTCTCCGCGCCGGGCAGCAGCGCGCTGCACCGAGCTGTACGGTGGAATGCTGTCGGCTTTTAGGGTCAAAAAGCAAACTTCCTCGCGCCGCCCACCCGGGGAAGTCCGTCCCATTGGCTGCCCCGCCGCGCTCGTGCACTGCTGGGTCCCATTCATGGACGCGAGGGGCACGTCACGGCCGGTTTCATTCATACACACTCACCATGGCTTGGGTGTCCGTCGTGACGGAGTCGGCGTCGTAGCCCGAGGCGGACAGCGCCGCCGTGCCGAGGGCGGCGACGCACACCAGCAGGCCGCGGCCCAGGATGGTGACGGGGTGCATGGTGTCGGCGGCGGTGCCCGTCGCTGCTCACTGTCACTCACGCCGCGCCCAGCAGTGCCGATCGGCTCTGGCTCGCGCCGCGATAAGATAAGATCCACCTGCGGACGCGCGTCGTTCGCGGTCCTGATGTCGCTGACCGCGCCGACGGTAAGGCTGCGCTGCAAGCAACGCACTCCGCGCTCGCGACGGCCGGACTGCGTCTGACTGCCTGCCTGCTCGCTGTGCGGCTCGCTGTGCGGCTCGCTGTACGGCTCGCCGCGCTCCGCTCGCTGCCGCTTGTCTGCTGCTCGCCGCGATCCCGCCGCGATCCCGCTCCGATCCGGTCCCACGGAGTACAGAACGGCTGACTGCTAGAGTAAAGCCCAAAACCACAGTGGTGGTGGCCGTGCTCCAATCAGCTCAGCGTCCGTCTGTCCGTCCGTCTGTCCGGCTAGGTCCCCACGCGTCGCGACGGCGCCTCGGCTCGGCTCTGCAGCTCGGCTCGGCTGGGCTCGGCTGGCTCGGCTGGGCGGGCTCGGCCGACGGCGCGCGAGACTCGGGGCCGCGCGATGCGACGAGTCACTGAAGCGGCACGGCACGGCGACACCCGCTTTTATAACATTGGCAGGTGTGTGTGGGGGAGGGGCAGGAGGGGCACCCTTGGCAGCATGTGTGTGTGTGCGTGTGTTTGAGTGTGTTGTCTCCCGGGAGGCTCGCCCAGCCTCGGTGGTAACACTCGGCAGGCGGCCCAGTCACCGGTTTGGATCTGACCAGCCCTAAGGTGCAGCCGGCGGCGCGCCTTAGAGGGCCCTCCCTAGGCCTGCCATCCATCCTTGCCCCGCACACCGCACCATCTGTGTACTCGCCTTGATTTCGGCGAAGAACGTCACACTGCTTTATCGCGTGTACATCATACTCAGGAAAGAGTTTGGAGGACCGAGAAGTAAGTACACTATATCAGCAACAAACCTTCGTCAACTGCGCTTGACCCAAACGATGTACGAACTATCAACAATAAGATCAGTGCCACAAAGGAAAGGCACAGGATGACAACAGTGGGTTTTGATTTAACGCCAGAACGGCGTGTTGTGACCACAAAACCCTGATTAACCCTCCCCAAACAAAAACGCCATTTGACTCTCTTCGAAATTTTTGGCAATTCGCTCTCTTAAGCTTGGTTATCTGAAGCTGAGAGTGCATCCGGCGAAGCACAACATGGTAGTGATGCATGAGACAAGCAGTGCTTTGCTGGCGATGCTTGCGATTCGGAGTGATGCGTCATCCCAGCGACCCGTCACCGCCACACACTGCGACTGCGCTCGTTTGTTGTTGTTTGTTGCACGTCCGGAAGGCGGCTCCGGGCCGAAATTAGGCTGTTGGAGGGAAATAATTTTGAGTGTGTGTGTGGTGCACCGACGCGCGTGCGGTGGGCTGACTAGGCACTATCGTATATCGCCGCGACACGGCAGCTGTGTTCACTGAACACCGCCCGAAGGTTCTTGAAAGGTTGTGCTGCGCTCAAACACAGGTGTCTTGGGTCTCGCCTTGTTTTCAAACGATGTAACCAGCGAAGTCCAGGACTGCAGTGGGATGGGTCGGCGAGTTGCTGCCGCCCGTCTCATTCGTTTCGACAGGATCGCTTGGATGCGGTTTGAGTCGGCTCGGCTCGGCCCGGCTCGGCACTGGCCCGGTCATCGGCCACCTTGACCCCTCCCAATTTCGCGATCCAGTGGCTCGAGCTGAAGCAGCCCTCTGTTCAGCTGTTTAGCCGAACCTGTTCGGGCGGGCAGAACTCCAGACACGTTTGTGGCTCGTCTTCAAATAGGACCCGAATCGAACACATTCTGGCACCCCATGGATTGCCCTTTGAACGAGGAATCCGTTGGTGCCGCCATGTGTTTGATTCAAGTCCCATTTGAGGAGGTTAAGGCCCAAAAACGTTCTCGAGTCACGCCCGCTCAAACAGACCTTGGCTCTGTGCCTCCCGGCTCACCGATTCCACGAAACTTGTAGAACGCCGACACCATTCGGCGTTGGGCCCGCTGGTCTGCGGCCCAGGGTGACGCAGTCGATCGGAGCCGGCTCGCTGATTTCGGGGATTTCATTGAGCGAATTTGTGGCAATGGAGAGCAGACGCCCCTGGGCCAGGGCCTCGCCCACGGGTCGTGGGTGGCTCGCAGCTTGGCTAGCAGCAGCTGCGGTGGACCAATGGTCTAGGTCTGGATCACTGGCTGGAAATTCCGCCACGTGATGAACTCGTTGAAGAAGGGAGGGGGAAAAGAAGGGGTTGTTCAGTGGCGGGAAACCTAAAGAAGAAAAAGAAGTTTTACCGCCGCGTTGGGAGTTTTTTTGGTCCTTTTTCGTTGCTTGAAGTTTGTTTACAAGGGTGGACCCCGTGAAATTTTATAGTTCGGCACCCTACGAGTATTTTCAAGACGAACGCTGCACAATGTTACGCTAGGCAGATTCCGAATAGTGCTTTCTCCGCTGTCTCCCGCCCACGGCGTCCCGTAGGGTGCGGTTTGAAGGAGTGCGAGAGAGACAGCGAAGAAAGCACTGGTTGAAAGCCGCCTACAACAGCGTGGATGGCTCGCGCAGCTGAGGAACTGAGCCAGCTCGCCTGTGTTACCGTGTTGCCGTCCGTGCCGTTGCCACACCAATTTTTCCAAAGCTTGCCACAGCCATAGCTTATTTTGTCGGAAGGGCTCAGGTGGGGCCCGGCCGGGCTGGGAAGGGCAGCGGCCATCGCCACGCCGGCACCTAATGGCCATGTAACTGACAGGGGCACTTTGGCTCCGGCAAACCAATGAGCTTCAAGGGGCTTCCTCTTGGCACCGGCATCATCGTCCTACCCCGCCTACCCCCGCCCGGGCCGCCAGGCACGCCGCAGGCTACACACCGCTCGCTTGCTGCCTGCCTGCCTGCCTGGCTGCGCCTGCCTGCCTGCCTGCCTGGCTGCGCCTCGCCGTGCCATCCCGAGCAAAGCCTTCCTCCTCCTCGCAGCTCCGCACGCACCGCACCGCACCGTACCGGCGGCTGGCGGTCCCTCACGCGGAAACGGCGCGACACGCCAAATAAATGCATCACGCATCGCACGCGTGACGGCCAGCACCCCATGTTGCTTTTATTTTCGCGTCGTGCCCGGGGCGGGTTGTCGCACACAGAGTATCGATACTATCGGTAGCAGTGGGTAGCCTCTTCTCGACGTCTGACGTGTGATTCAGAAGAGCGCTTTGTCGTTGCGTCTCTCCCTTGCGGAGAGCCCGAGGGAGAGCCCTGCGGCAGACAGAGCGACGGCAGAGACGCGCGGCCGGTGCACTCCCTTCTCGCTTGGAAAGTGAATCAGGGGCGCTTAGTCACTCTCGTCGTAGATTTCGGGATGCTTATCGCTGTCAGCGGCGTTGTCTTGCCTTTGGCTGCCTCCGAAGTGCGTGCCGCGTCGCCCCGACGGCCCCATGAGTGCGAGAGAGACGGAGCGACGACACCGCCTCGGTGTAAGTGACGGTCGTCCCATCCGCGGCGGCCGATGAGGCTTCGGTCAAAGTTTGGGCGGGTGTGTCGCCGGACCGTCCCGTCGCTCTGTCTCTGTTGCGCTCATGAGCACCCTGCAGGGGTGCGAGAGAGAACGACAAAACAATACCTCCGGCCGCAGCCACCGCGCCAGGTCGCACCGCCGGGGTGGGCGGGGCTGCTGGGGCCCGGCGGCCCGGCCCGGCCCGGCCCGGCGTTGGCATCTATCTTCGTCACCTTGGCACACGGCTATACGGCTCAGGCGGCCAAACTATCAAGACATTGTTGCCGAGGCCTGCAGGGCTGCCGCCGCTGCCGGGCTCAGCCACGCTGCGAGGAAGGCAAGTCAGTCCCGCTGATAAGACCGGCCACCTCAAGTAGCAGTCGCAGGAAGAAGAAGAAAGCTACTAATCAGCTGAACGCCGAGTCGCGCCCTTTCTATACTGCCGTTGTCAGTTTCGGAGCCCGCATTGATTTTTCTTTTCTCTCCGCGACTCTGCCTCGGCGGCCGGGCTGGGCTCGCCCTCAGGAAACACAGCCTGGTGGTCGGTGCCGCGGAGTGCTCCCTCTGCCGGGCATTCCAGAGTAATGGAAGCCACAAGGAACACACACTGCAGCCTCGCACAACCTGCGTCGTAAAAAGCCACGGCAGGCGTGTTACACCGCGGAGGCGCGGCGACGTACGGTACGGAGCCGGCGGAGCTTTGGGGCTTCCCTTGTATTCCGTCTGTTATGGGGTGGCGACGGCGATCTGGGGTCGCGGGTGGGGGGAGGCTGGCGTCCTTGGGGGCGGGCGGCAAGGCTCACTACAGGGGCGGGGCGAGGCGCCGAGCTTTCCAGGTTAGCATCCGTAGTTACTCATGCCGGTGGAGACTTCCGGCCGTCCATGGAGGACTCAGGGCCCTGCAATGCGGCGGGGTCGTCGCCTTGCAGCGAGTGAGTGTGTGATTTTATTAGCAGCCTTATTTTCCAAGCTTTTTCTCCCTCTTATTCTTAATTTATTATTATTTTTATTTTTTTGAGCCGATGACGGATTGTGGCTGGGTGTGACATTCCGATACCGGGCGGGCACCGGACGGGCGCGCGCGGCCTTATCGTCGGGACCTTCCTTCGCGCATTATTGGACAAGGCGGCAGACACGTCACTGCATCGCTCGGCCCGGCTAGGCCCGGCCGGCGTCCGTTGCGGCACCGGGCCTGCCTAGGCCTGCCTAGGCCTGCCGCCTGCACCGCAACACTGCGACACTTGCATCACGGCCATCACGCCCGTTTAGCGCTCCCCGTCAAATTTATGTAACTTTGCATGTCGCGCCGCCTGAATCCGAAGGACCGTTTGGTCGCTGTCTCTGTCGCGCTCGTGGGGCGGGCCGGGCGGGCCGCAGGGTGCGAGAGAGACAGAGCGCCTGCTGGTCGCGCCGGCCGCGCCATCCCGGCCGGCAAGTGGGTCGAACCTAAGCTGCATGAAATGCAAGTGCGGCACTGTGCGGTCCGTGCTCGTTAAACACTTTTTATTGTCTGCCGTGCACCGCGCTGCAGCAAGTGGCGCCCTCGGCGTCACTGCGTCCCTCTCGGTCCCTGCGCGGCGCACAGTGGGCCGTCCGGCCGGAGCAGACTCGGCCGAAACAGGCGGGCGGCGCGCTCTGCGCCCCCGGAGTTTCTTTGTGGGATTATTCCGCTGCGGAGGTGACAGAAAGTAATTGCTGGACCAGCCGTTTGGGTTTTAATTAACGGGCCATGCTTATCACACATTAGCCCAGTGCGTCGGGGTCTGCCTTCCCGCCCCGCCTCCGCACTCGGCGAGGTCCCCCTTGACGGGGCGCCTCGGCGCTGGGTCGGACGGGGTGTGGCAGGGCGGGGCGGGGCGGGGCGCTCTGCTGAGTCTGGGGGGTGGTCCGGAAGGAGTCCGGGGGCGTCAAGGTAATCTCAGCCCGTTGCGTAAATAACGGACGCTGCGGACGCTCCAGCACACCGTGGACAGCACACAGTGGACAGCACCACACGCGGAAGCTCGCCGTCCCAGCATCCCCGTGCCGGCCGTGTCGCTGGCATTGTCCGCGTGCCTAATGCCCCGCGCGTGCCACTGCCACTGCCCTGCCCGCGGGCTGCTTCCGAACAGCGCTCTGTCTGTCTCTCTCGCACCCCTACGGGCCGCTCCATAGGTGCGAGGGGGCAGAGGGACTGTCCGGAAGCAGCCTACAGCGCAGGAAGCGCCTCGGCCCAATTCGTTTGATCTTGGCCGGCCGCGGGGTTGACTCTGGCGGCCTTCAGCACACTCATTCCGGATTCTTTCTGTCTCTCTCGCACCCCTACGCGACGCGCCATGAGTGCGAAGGAGACAGAACGACGAGAACATGGTTAGTCCAGGCTGCAGGGAGCATGATCACAGCACACGTCGGCGCGCATCCTTGTTCTGCAGCTGCCTATCGCAGCGCACTCACGCTTTCTTGAACGCAGTGCGGGTGGGTGAACCGAACGCGGCCGGCCTCAGGGTCTTGTGCGGGCCGGCGGCGACGCGCGTCACGTCAAACAGGTGTTCCGGCATTGTTTGCCGGCCGAGCAGCGATGAGCATTGACACGGTTCATGTTGTTCAAGCCGACGGGCAAATAAGACCTCGCTTGGAAACAGCTGCAGTCAAGGCGATTCGTCGCTAGACGTCGCAAAACCCCAAATAGGCCATTGAGTGGAGGGAGGGGTCCAGTGTGCAATATAGCGCTGCTGACAGCTCTGTGTACGCGTGCGTTCTGGGATGGCCCGACCGGCCGCCTGGAGGTAGGCAACGGCGCCACACCATAGCGTTGCGGGCGAGCCTAATCGGCACGGCGTGACAAGTAGCTGCAGTGGCCTGTGGGAAATGGAATGTAACATGCGCATTTAGTATCACAGCTATGTTATATTAATATAAATTAACAATAACAGTAAGACAGACGTGTACGCTGAGATTACAGACTATTAATTATAGCTTAATACCATAGAAAGTTGATCTACTCCTAAGAAAACAATTGAACATAGACACTTTATCACAGCTATAATACAAGTAAACAAAAATGACTAGATTGTTTTCTGATTTGTGATAAATAGTATAAGACCAGGTACAGTATGTTAATACTGCAAAAATGTTAAAAGAGAAGACAAAGATTTTGGCATACAAGGAGTAAAAATGGAAGTAAAATCTATTAAATTTAAAACGTCTCAAAAACATTAAAATATTTTGAGCTGGTTAATTACACTAAAACAAATACTGATAACAAGATACCAACTCTCAGTTCAGTCACTACATCCAAGAGTTTGGTACCCAGGAATGCGAATATATCCATCACGAAACACTGTAGTCTGATTGGCAATGTTCATTGCAAATAAGAGAAGTTTTTCAGCTGACAATGGATGCCATACGCCAAATGTACACGACATATCATCCAAGTGATCGTAGTAATGGCAACGTTTTGTCATACGAAAGGAAGGAATAAATTCAAACATATCCACGTGGGCACAGTGGGGAAGAAGAAGCGCTAACCCTGTAAAAGTCATGAAATATTTGAGTTAGATGGTTTAAATAGTTAAGTGAAACATCATGCCGATTGAAACTTTGTTAACCCACCAAGAAATCCAGAGGATGGAGGATTACGCCTGACCCGAAGAGGCATCATAGATTGAATATAATCCCAAAGATCCCATAAAGATGATGGGTTCAGGAGAAAAGAGTGTGTGTCTGGATTCAATGATCGGTGTTTGAAATAAGAAGTAAATATGTCATGGTCGGGATTCTTATACCACTGAAAAATAAAATCAATGTGACTTAAAAAAAAAAATTGAAAACTCTTTTTATTAAATGACAGAAACACAGAAATCCGTTTACCTGGTCCATAGTATGATTGTACTTTGACGGGTCCCATGCAAGAATTTTTATGTCCTTATAAAGTGGTGAGTCAAGAAAATTATACTCTGGCTTTGAAATGACTTGAGAATTAACCACTCTTATTGTGGTCTTTTGTCCAACATCAGCTTCATACTCTTTAGTTGGCGCATGGTTGAAGCGTAGGACAACATCATGGTCATCTATAAAAAGGGAAAATAAAAAATGGACTTACACACACACAGTTCAAAGACATATGAATGACAGATGCATAACATCAATAACACATGTACATATTTTGATAATTTACCAATAGTTCGTCCAAGATCAGATCCAAGTAGTGACCCTGCACTACTTACAACAGCGCAACTCGCATAAATTTGATCATCCCTAAATAATGGCTGTTGAGGGAAACTGATTCCCAGATCCATAGACTTAAATGGTTCATCATCCTTTGTAATGGTTCGTACTGTGCCAGATTTTTTAAGGGCACACACTAGTTCCCGAGCAGTCTTTCTGAGATAAGACTCTCTTGGACCAAGGTATTCAACGTTATAAGGGTTGCTGCCTTCCCCTCTTGCTTTAAAAACACTGCTTTCATCATGCAGGACTCGACGTAATTGAATCATCAACTGGCTTTGGTGTTTCAAAATTTTTTCCTTTAATTTGCTATCAGGTCTTTCTGTATGGGTAGTTGTAGAATTTTTGGCTCCTTTCTTTTCCTCAAAATTTTCATGCCTATCTCGGGCTAAGGGTGATGCACGTGCTTTACGTGCCAGATAATCAGCTTTGATTGGGCCGTTCAGTAATTTCTTAACATGATCCACATGATTTTCTGTCTCTGTATAATACTGGATGTGATGTTGACCAATATTGCTTTTCTTGTTGGTGTACGCATCCATAAAAGCATGTCTGCGCTCTACATAACCCCAATATTGGGAGCAGAGTATATAAAAGAAACCACACATGCCAAGAAAAACAAAATTTATGAACACCCATACTGACCAAGCTATAGCTCTCATTTCAATTCAATTCAAAGAACTCTTTCAAAAAGAAGTAATGGCAGTGATAGAGGAGACAGGGGTCCAGCCAGCTACCGAATCAATATATGCAGACATGCTCACAAGAGCACTTCAATGCTGTCATGTTAGGACCACTTCGAAAACACCTTTAAAAAATGAAACGGGGTTATCTCACTACTTTGGGATCCCTTGAAAGTCCAACTTAAAACTCCGATTTTGACTAGGTGCCTGTCCGATCCGATGTGCTGCAGACGACGGATGGCAGACGACTTGGCTGTGAATACTGACCTGCGAATAGCAGCTTGTATTGTTTACACCGCGTGTTTGGGCAAGTAGAGGTTAGGTTACGCACCGCGCAAGAGTTTCTTGAGCAACAAATTTGGGAAAAGTTGACATAAGTATCTGGTTGGATTAAGAAATTGACATGTCTCCCTCGTCTCCAACACATGCAGTCGAAGACCAGAAGCTCAGGCCTTTCTTCTGTGAATTGCACGTTTTGAGTCGACCTGATGGAAGTGCGATTGTATCTCAAGGTATGTTTAAACTCATTTCTTGTGGTCCTAACTCACTTATTAATTTATTGCTGGGCCAAAAATAGTTATGCTCTTAAATATTTTTGCAGGAGACACTACTGCTATTGCTGGTGTTTATGGACCTGTTGAAGCGAAACCAAACAAAACTTTTATCGAAAAAGCTGCTATTGAGGCAATTTATCGACCTAAAAGTGGACTACCATGTAAGTTAGTGTTCTTCATCATCCCAATTGACACCGCTGTTGTACTTGCCTCACGAATTAATCAAAAACCTAATGTGGCACCTGCTACTATGTTTAGGTGTTCCTGATCGAATGAACGAGAGTACACTACAGCACACATTTGAAGCTGCCATATTAACCACAGCGCATCCCCGAACACTCATAACTGTGTCTATACAGGAGATGCAGGATTCTGGTGGTGTAAGTTCTCAAGGAGTTCGATCCATATACTATTCCCTCAGTATAATATTTTTGAAATTTTTAGACTTACAATTGCATTATTTTCTAGCTATTAGCCTGTGCTATAAATGCAGGATGCTTGGCCATAATGAACTCTGGACTGCCCATGAGATTTCTAGTTGCTGCAGTTAACTGCATGATCCATGAAAATGGAGACATCATTTTGGATCCTGATGAAAAACAGCTTAAGGTAGGTTGGTTTAAAATTAGGATCTCTAAAAAATCACAAACTGTGATTTTCAAATGATTATTTTTCCAGGAATCCTGTGCAGTTATGACATTTTCTTTTGATAATATAAATAAGAATATTGTGTCATCCAGCACGGATGGCAGATTTTCTGAGACTCAGTACCAAGAAGCTGTTCTCAAGTGCCGCTCAGCATGTGATGAAATTTTCCAGTTGTATCGGGACATAGTAAAAAAATATGCCCCCTCAATGGGTTGACATGAATGTTGTTTTGTTTTTTTACAATATTTTCATTTGAACTCAAAATTTTCTTAATTAAACTAATATTGCTGTTATGCATAGCACCTAATCACAAGCCCATTTTATTCTTGAAATAATTCCGTTTTCTTTGTCTGTTACCTGACTTGACCTGGCAACAATCCAGAGAGCTCACCCTTCCCTACTTCTTCCTCAACAATGTGTAACCAGTGGGGTGGGGGCAGGTGGGGGTGGTAGCTCCAGGTGGTACTTGTTGGCTTCCTCCCTCGGCATGTCTTTGATTTGCGAGGAGTCGCACCTCTGCTTCGGCGAGGAGGCGGATGCCTCACAAGGTCACAGGACCTCGCCGTCACACCTGTGCTTCGGCCGGCGGTACCGGCCCCAGCTGGACGCCCTGGAGGCCTGCGCCGTGGCCTCGGTGCTGCAGGACGCCGTGCACCAGCTCGCCATCCTGGGCAAGGGGCTGCCCAGCCAGCCTCACGGCGCTGGGGAACCCTTCGACGAGTCCTTCCGCAACGAGGACTCGCGGTTCGGCCGGCCGCCACCGTCTGCCAGGATGTTCCCCGAGATGGCGGGGCAATGGTCGCCGCGCACCACAGCCATGCTGAGGGTGCAACGCCACCGGTATGCCAGGGAGCGGACCGAGGCAGGGCTGGCTCGATGTGGACGTTATTTAACTGCCAGGACTCGTTGCGCAGAGGGTTCGCCGAGAGCGTGCTGGACGAGGTCCTGACCGAGCTACACCAGAAGGGCAGCTTCGGCTCGCTGCGCGTCGCGATAGACTGGCAGAGCGCCACGATGGCGGACTCCGACCGATTGATCGAGCAGCACAGAGAGGGGCTTGACAAGAGGAAGAAGCTCGCCCAGCAAATTGCCAAGGACCGCAGCAACATGCTCAAGCAGTACACCTTTTGGGAGGAGAAAACTGAGCTCCTCACGGTTGGTGGCTTCACAACCGTAACATTTAAGAGTTTTGCTTTCCCTGGGTTCAATTTCTTTGTCATTTTTTGTGCCCTGTTATAGACCAACTTGCATGACACCTATCTTCTAGATGGACTTACCATCTCTCATGCTCATGCTTGGGAACATAACAGGCGAGAGCAACAGGGATTAGTTCTAGGACGTAAAGAGGATGCTCTCCATGAAGCCATTGAAAAACTTCAAGATCCCGATGGTCCAAATGAAGAACGTGTCCATGCGGAAATCATGAAATTTTTAGCCAGAGATATTGAGGTTGGTTCAGCACTGAGTTGCAGGTGTCTTGCATTAGGACAATTTTTGATTTACCTTTGTCCACCATTAGATAGTGAAGAAAGACCTAGATCATTGGACCGACTTGTATGATGCTGAAATGATTCAGCGTGAAACTGAAAATATGCAACTGCGAAATTCTCTAGAGCAAAAAAGGGAAGAGCACAGAGAACTTAAGGAAGAAGTATGCCAGATTAAAGATATTTCCTTTGACCAAATATGGTTATTTCTGAATCTTAAGTATGTAGTCATTGACTTGGTTTTACCATTTCCCTTAGGAATGGCAACAACAGCAAATTATAAACAATTCTGCCGCAATAAGAGCTGCATATGAAGCAAAGAAAAAAGTTTTATCCAGTATTGTTGCTATCCAGGCATGGTGGAGAGGAGTCAGTTTCAGAGCTGGCATATCAACTGGGAAGTCCAAAAAGGGAAAGAAAGGAAAGAAAAAGAGGAAAGGCAAAAAGAAAAAGAGGATAGGCAAAACAAAAAAGAAGAAGGTGACAAAAACTACAGCAAAACCGAAGAAGTAACTTACAAATAACACTCCAAGGTACCCATGCCAAACCAAGCACTTAAAATAAAGACACTACAGATATTAAGAACACAAGTAACTTCCATGTATTCAATAAAATCACACGAATGGTTAAGTCTGTCATGAAAAACATTCAGTGGTCAATAGATGTGGCATGTACTTTTTTTTCACTCCGCATTGCCTATCCATGATCAATCTACCTCCATGTCACAATACTGTTGAAAAGCCACTTAGACTGGAATAACAAATTAAAGTCTTCTTGCACTAATAACAAAAATAAATAAGGTAACATTTCTTTTATATGTTTTATCTGATGTTGTGCAACAATAAAATGCTAAAAAAAAACCATGCAAATAAAAAAGAAATGCATAGCTATCAACAAGATAAAACTGACCTAGTTCAGATCATCCAACATATCATTGTGGTTAACAACATGGATTCTAACAAATAAGACAGAGTATATACATCACAGTGAGTTTTTCCTTCAAGAAATCAGTAAGTCATTCTGCAAACATACATTGAAAATGCAGCAACAGTAACATTCAATCATTGGCTCAAACAACTTAAGTAATTATCACTTCAGCGTTATAAAAATACACTTGCTTTGAATTTTTAAACTACAAATTTGTTAGTTTGGGGCTTGCAGGCGATTTCCACAAACCTCACAAGAAAAATATGCTAGTACTGTATTACACTTAAGTTTTGTTTTTTTTTGTTTTTTTTTAAAGGGGGCGGGGGGGGGGGGAGGCAAAAAGGAAGATCATTCCTTCCTATGATCAAAAAGTCAATGAGATTTTGTTGTGAAAGAAAAGGGGTGGCAGCCACTGAATTAAGACAATAATGACACATCCTTTTTTACAAGAATTGTAAAATATGGTGATAGCAAAAACAAAAAGTTTTCAACTAGGAATTCTGTCATTGTCCTAGCAGAAAATAGCACACAAAGGGAAAAAAGTTACAACCCCTAAAAATCTGATGCAGCACTTATACACTGGCATCTACAACATTTAATGAAGTACAATTTACTGCTATCACATTTTAAAGAGTCTTACATCTTCTGTTTAACAAAAAAGTAATTACTAACCCACTTGAAAAATTACTTTATGAAACCCAGCCGTTCCATTTCTTCAATAACCCCAGACAGTCTTTGACGAGTCTTCTTGTTATTTTGACAAGCACATTGGATCAGTGTTAGAAGATGCTTGCTTGAATATTGCTGGAAAAAATATTATGATGCATGTATTTAGAGGATGAAAGTAATCAAAACAATAAAAGCACTTTTATGTATTAGATGCTCACTGTATGATCACGAATCCACTTCTCCAATTGCTCTTCTGGTATGTAATAAGCTTTAACGTACAGCTCTACATATTCTTTGTGGGGAATTGGCCTCAATGTGGTGAGCTTTTCAAGCTTAGAGATGAATTGGGTAAAGTCAAGCTGCATTAAAGCCCGGCCTCCAGTTGCACATTTCTTTGCATTGGAAAATCTGACGAGAAAATAAGTAATATCATTTGTTTACAATTGAAGTCCTAACAATGAGCTTTGACCACAATGACTTACCCTTCAACAAAAGTACTGCAGCAAACTATAACAAGAGCTTCCCACAAAGTATTGTGGACGTCTTTGGAAATAAATAAGTGAGAAGCAGCTTCCTCCAAACGCATGCTAAAAATTTGCATTTCCTAAGAATTTTTTTAAAAAAAAATGTCAGTTAATATTGGTGGTTAGGGACACACAGTCAAGGAGTGTTCTCTGGTCAAACTGTTCACTTACTCTTAAAACAGAATCCACATAGGGACTATGCTGACTTGAAACCTCTTTTATCTCCCAGTTGACACGTGCCATCATGTTTAACATAGAACGTAGATCAAGTGCTCTCCCAGATATGCAGGCATAAACAGGCAACCGTAAATCTGACGCCACACTAACCATCTAAGATAAAAATTTGATTTTGAAATCAGTGTTGTAACAGAAACAAAATCCAGTGAAATAATCAGTTATACCTGCAAATAAAACTGTTGAATGTAATGTTTCCTGGGCTCATGACGAACCAAATGCTCCAAGTAAGGTCGAATGGAGTCCAATTGATCTGCTAAAAATACAAGGGATTCCACTGCTACCACACGCTCGGATAATCCAAATAGGCTTTCTGGATCATTGATGTTAACTATAGGTGAGATATGAGGCTGTGGTACCTGGGCACAAAATTCGTTATGTTTTAACAGCCATCACCAACATTAAAGAAATGTACAGTATGAGTCAATATACTTTTTTTTTATCATCTGGATTGATTTGCTGCATGGTACTTGGTTGTTTTTCAGGTCGAATTAATTCAGCATTAATCCGTTTTAAAGCTGCTTGGAGCTTCATACTATACAGATTTGGTTGATTCACAGCCTAGGAGAATAGATGTAAACAAGATTATTTGCAAATACTCAATCAAGAACCATTGAAGAAAATTCATTAATGTATTCATTTATTCATTAAAAATAGAAAGAAATCTACTAAAGGTACTGTCAAGTAAACTTACAAGATCAGAAGTGAAAAAAGCATGGACAGCATACAAGTAATACTGAAAGAGCTGAGATAAACATATTATGACATCCATGGCAACTGTACGTAAAAGTCTGCTCATTTGCAAATATTTTCCACAATGTCGTAGGACAGTTAATGTGGTGTTTGTGAGAAGCGGTCCCTTGGGCAAAGAAGAGCGACCTTTGCTTCGAGTAACTCTGGAATAAAAAAGTATGTGAAACTCTTGAAGTTAAAAGGCCTAGACTCTACACTGTAAGTAGAATTAACATGAAATTTCATGAACAGCAGGAAGTAAAAGAGAGATGTTTACTACTGGTTACTTGATCACAACATGCACATTCAAAAGATTACTGAGTGAGAAAATTCTACCAGGAACACAACTCACTTTTTTTGTTCAAATCGCACACGTCCACAGTTCTCAAACCGAACTGCAACCTGGCTGTTATAATGAAAGATTTTATAATCAAAAGGTGAACCAAAAAAAAAGTCAACGCCAAGATATCATAATTAACTAACTTGCTGTGCAAGCATTGAATTGAGTCAAGAGGGTATGAAATTTAAGAAGTATTACCAGGGGTATGGGTAACACTAATAAAATGCCCATAAACAGCAAAAGTCTCTTCAGTAAAAAGGAACACAAACCTGGTGTGAAGAGAAGGATCGCCATGCCCTTCATCTACAAAATCTCCTTTCAGTTCTTCAGGCACTTCTTCATCACTGTCATCACTAAAGTAGCCTGAAGCTTCATCCTAGATTTACAAAAGATACAGGCATATGAAGATTTTACGTGATTTTTAGATAAAAATGGTCCAAGTAACATACACTCACAGAAATATTAGCTAAAATATCTTCCTCTTGTAGATCAAAATTAGCTAAGTCAAAAGGTGTGCCAGACTCAGAAAATCGTGAAAAGTATCCACCAGCAACTGAATTGCTGTCCTGTGACTGACTGCTACTATCAGGGCTCTGCTGGAGTTTCTGCTGCTCATGAAGACCAATATTTTGAATGACACCCCGTAGTGAGCGGAATTCTTGAAGCTGAAGGCAGGTGAAGTCACTTTTTACTGGACACTGTGTCCAGCTTTCATTTTCCAAAAAAATTCTAAGTTCTTCCAGACAACCAGCATGGTACTTGGAAAAATAATTTTCACTCTGCAGTCTCACAGACTTTTGCAATTCTTCTGACTGGCTTCCACAGAACTCCTCTCCAACTTCCATCAACCTAAACAAATTATAACGAAGACAACATTAATTTTGATGCAAAACTTGTCACCGGTTTATCTTTCTAGACAAGGGGTAACTCCTACTGGATCTCCAAATATACCTGTGCACAAAGCCCAAAACTTGCAAAAAATTATCAAATTTGAATGAGGCTAGATCGGTTGAGAAAAGGTAGGTTGAAAAGCGGGCTTGAACATCTTGCCATATTCTTGCTTGCATACTCTCCAACTTCTGTCGAATGTATTCATTTGTGAAACTGACTTCCAAATCAACGCCTTTGTCTAAAAATAAAATAAACAAATAAATCACATAAATGTTGATTTATGTTTCAAGGAACGCCCATAATTTGAATTATAATGATTGTAACAATCCTCACTTGTGCTCTTGTCAACAGTATGCTTCTGGTGCCATAAAGCTACTCTATGATGACTGCAAACAATTCTCCATAAACTGGAGCATAATTCTTGTAGGCACGGAATAAAATTTTCTTCCTTCACTTTCTAATGACAAAAACAATTTTATGAATGAGGTCATAGGGAACCAGACAAAGGGTGAATATGATTTTGAAAAATACTCACTTTACACAGCTCATTATATTGCTTTCCACTGGTGGCAGCAATGGATTCAGTTTTACCTACAAAACTCTTGATGACCTTCAAGGCTGTGTTTTGAATGGCTGAAGTGAAATGCATGTGTAATTGATCCATAGCAGCCTGAGTTTTGCCTAATAAGGCATAAGCTGCCTGAAGTTGTCCATATAATGTTTCATCAAACTTCTCACAAATCTGCATCATCATAAAAGAATTTTTAATACTGTAGCATATTTGAAATATTTATAAAGTGGTTTGTTTGAAGTCTTACCTTTCCGAGTGCTACATCTAACTGTTCTTCAGTCATCACCAAAGTGTCAACAAGTTTTCCACTTAGAGCAGCCACACATGCAAAGCGTTTGAGTGAAGCAGCTGCAGACTGACACTCAAGTAATTCACTTATGGCGTCTTCATATCTGCTCTCACTCAACAGAACCTGAATGTGCTCTTCCGAGCGTTGCTACAAAGAAGTAAAATTTAGGGCATACTTGAAAGTTTTCCATCTCTAATCATCAGCTGCAAGTAACAAAAAAATTTACTCACTAGTGTTTTGATTGTATTCAATGAATGTAATATTCCCCGAAGTAACTGTCTCTTGCGGTAGTTTGCCAGTATTCCTAAACTTGTTGTTGTTAGCTGTTGTTTGCCTGTATTGAGTTTAGATCTGCCATCTCGGCAGATGGATAAAGTCTCTCGTAATATAGATTGTAGATTCTGAATTCTTGTCAAGTGGAGAAATGATAACAATGGTTACAACCAGTGGCAGATGAGAATGAAGCTTATAAGTCAAGTGTTAATACCTTTCAAATTCTTCATTACATGCTCTTTGATTGGTCAAGATTTGAGATAAGACTTTCTTGGAAACGACTTTCTGCTGCCTGTGCAGTCGCTCTGAATGGTTTAAAATTTCATCACAAATCAAAGTCTGGCCTATTTTCTAAAAAGGAAAAACATTAATTTTGTTAATAAACTCTGCATTTCCAATTTTCATATTATTGCTCTCACATTGTTTGCAAACCTTCAGTTCATGTCTACTTGGGTCAAAATCGAGTTCTTTAAAATATTCTTTTTCCACGGATTCCAATATTTCATCGTCTGATAAAATTTCTACCGGCTCTTCTGGAGGTTTTGCATCTTCTTTGGACGGGGTGGATACGATTCCTTCATTCGAAATTGGTTTCAAAACTTCTTCAGATGGACTGCTCAATGATAATCGTGACTGATTACCCTGCAACACAGTGATATTGTGTAAAGAAAAAAAACTGTCATGTTTTAAAACGAAAATTGAAATCAAACTTTTTTTGAAGTACTGTAATAAATTATTTATTTCTACTAGAATACTTCAAAACTAGACCACTAAAACCAAATAAATGTACCAAATGGCCATGCTCTTAAAACCATATGGCTACAGGCTTCGTGGTAAAAAAAATGACGATGCAGAATGAAATCCCACGTGTATAATTGATTTGAAAGTAGGACTCTTAGTATTTAAAATAAAGAATAATTGAAGTTTTGACAAGTGACAACTAACCAACTTATTGAGGAGACCTGAAAACTTTTGCTTGAAGTCTCCCATTACTGCCATTGTACAAACCCTACTTAGCACTACGCCTCAAGCTGCATTTTATCGATAATTTTTTTCTTATTCGAACTCTACTAAAGTCTTCACAAGAATTGACATCACCAAAAGAGGGCACAACAGGACCTAACCACAAAAGTTGTTTTGAAACAGACTGTGTGAGTACCACGTGACTTCCCCCTCCCCGCCATCGTCTGCTGCTGATTCGCGGCAAATTTAAACACACCGGCTACACCGACTTGCACCTCACAGTTACAGCCAGTAACATAGAATTTCTCTCAGTTTTTTTTCCACGAAATAGGTGAAAACAGGGTTAGATTGTTTGTTTTATCACTGAATGGAGCATAACGAAATATTTGGAAATGCCGTTTTTACAGAGCGAAATGGTTCTCTTTGGTGGAACAGAACAGCGAGCAAGAAAGACATTTTTCGATCCATCATCACAGCAGGTGACAGGCCCATGGCTTTGGGCTTCCCGATTGCCTTTCTGCTTCTCTTTCGCTCGACCTGTCAAAGGCTGCAGCTTTCTCATTTTTTTTTTTTTTTCTCCTGTCACCCCCATCCGCTTCGCTGGACATCATTTTCGATTTTATTTTCGATTCGTCCTTCGCCCTATAAATCCGAAATAGAAGATGGATGACGTGTGAGTGTGGAAGGCAAGTAAAAGTGTAATAACAAGCCTCAGTACATTTTTTCTAATGTAAAAGGACGAAGCGTGAATATCTGTAGATTGCAATTTGCATGCAAATGAAGTCCTTTTTTTTTTCCTTCGTCCGTGTCTGCTGAGGGTGGCGCCCGCCTGGCCGGGCTGACATGTCATGCAGACACTTCCATTTCCTGGAGCAGGGGCGGGGCGCTCTGCATCGCCGAAGTTGCCTCCCCCCCCCCCTTTTTCCTCCGTGCGGCGCATCCGAAACTAGAACTAGGCATTGGAGAGCTACGTCCAGACAGACGGCCAGGCTGATTCCGAACAGCGCTTTCGCCGTTCCTCTACGGGACGCCACATGAGTGCGAGAGAGACAGAGACGAAGCGCTGTTGGGAACGAGACTGCAGGGACTCGACACGACCCAGGTGCCCTGCCTCCCTTCCAAGGGAAATCCCACACGCCCGCGTACCGCGCACGCCCCATCCCTCTGCACCGACTACACCGTGACCGTGCCCAAATCCCACAGAGGCGCCTTGCGGCCCTGCCGTCTTAGAGGAAGGACACCTGCGGGATCTCTTTGGGGGAGAGGCCACGGCTGCACGCAACGCGATTACCAGCCGCCCGTCGTCTTGCCGGTGGAGCTACACGAATCGGCCACTCGTTTTTTTTCTAGCAACGTGCGGTTGCCTGTAGCCATGCGGGCGCCTCACTCATTCTGCACTCAGGAGGTCATCTTTCGGTCGAGGGACTGGACTGCCCGTGTATTTCTCCCCGATTCGCACATTTCGTGCACTTCCTTCGTGGGCGTAACTTGGCTTGAATCGGGCGCCGCGCCGTGGCGAGCCGCGCCAGTTCACGGCAGGTTCACGGCAGGCTGGCAGCGCCAGCGCGCTCTGGCGGCGCGGCAAGTCAAAGCCAGTCAGTGGACGGCTGGCCGCTGAACAAGGTAGTCCCTGTATCGTCAGAGATAAGGTTAGGGCGAGTTTGTTGTCATTTCGCGGGGTCGCGCGCCGAATGTCACCGGCCGCCTGTGTGTGGCCATTCGGCCTTCGTCCCTTCTGTTTTCCCCGCTGATTCGACCGGCCGGGGTGCGCTTGGACGGCCTGGTCGCTGGCGGAGCGCGAGACTGGATGTGTTGTGCTGCACACAGAGGAGGCCCTCTTCGTGTTGGAGTGGTGACGGCGGCGGTGCAGCCTCAACATGTCCTGATCGGCATGACCGGCACTGTCCCGCCTTGACTGAGGGCCCAGCGAGGTGTGGAAACGTCCTCCCGGCTCCGCGCGGCGCCGCGGGACACTGGACACTTGGAGGTTATGGTCGCCCAGTGCAGCAGGAGCATCAACATCGACATTCCTGGCCCTTGTCACGGCGGGGGCGGCGGGGGCGCCAGCAGCAGCAGACTGGTAAATTTTGATGGCTCCGCCGTGCTCTAGTCGTGTCTGCAGACACTTGCTGTTCTTTGTCCACTCTGCGCGGCTTTTGTTATTTGGCGTTAATTATCCATCTTCGCCCTGTCTCTCCGGGAGCCGTGTTTACTTTTACCCCCCCCCCCTTCCTCCTCCCCCTTTCCCCTTGTCCTCGTGGGGTGAGTGCCTCTCTTTGTGTGCGCGCCTAATTGATAGTTCTAGACGAGGGGAGGGGTGGGGGCGCCGGGCTCGGGGACCTATTAATTTTCTGGTAAAATAGGCATGAGGTGCTCCGAGCGCTGCGAGGCCGCCCGGGGGCTTTCTCACACAAAGAAGGAGCCCATAGCCCATGGGTGAGTGGAGGGGGAATTCCAGACGGCGCCTATCTCAGGTGTAGTGTATATGCTCGTGGCGTCAGGCGCCAGGGGAGGACCAGTCTGCTCCGCCGTGCGCCGGGCTGCCTACGCAGCGGGGGTGGTTCCGAGAGAGAGGCCCTGCGCGGAGCTGGAGCCTCCAGCCTGGAGGGCGCTGCACGGTGCCCTTTTGGTCTGAACGACCGGTCCATCGGTCCACGGCCTGTCCCAACCCACGCCAGGTCGGGCCGCCCGGAGCGCGGTGGAGCGGAGCCGGAGATACTGCTGCCTAGCAGCGCTTCACGGTCGCGCCGTCCTGTGCCCCCCGCTGCCCCCGGCCCCTCGTCCTTGTCGGCTCACTCCTGTGGGCAATCACTGCAGGACGCCCCGTGAGAGAGAGAGAGAGAGAGAGAGAGAGAGAGAGAGAGAGAGAGAGAGAGAGAGAGAGAGAGAGACAGAGAGAGAGAGAGATAGATAGATAGATAGATAGATAGATAGATAGATAGATAGATAGATAGATAGAGAGAGAGAGAGTCGTCAGGCGGCGCCTTCGGCCCGAATGAGTGCGTGCGGATGATGTGGCGATCCATCGACGCGAAGGGCCGCTTTGACACGTCGCGGTCGAGGGGGTGGTGGCACTGAGGTGGCGCCGTCACCCCGTCGCGCGTTGGAGGCCGTGCGGTAGAGGCCTAGCGCCGAGGCGTAGGCACAGACAGCTCGGTTGGCGTTCCGGAAATGCGGCCAGCACATTTTCTTGCCGCGCTCTGAGCTGCCCTTGCCGCAGTTTCTCCACGCGTGTTGTGCGCCGTCAGCCTGGCCGCGGCGTGGCGCGCGGACTGCGGGGGGTGGATCACTCGAGCATCCCGCCGGCCGGTGGAAATGCAGTACACCTATTTTCTGGCGCAGTGGTTTTTCACTGTGGCCGCTGCCCCTTCTCGGTGGGGGGCGCTCGGCCTAGCCAAGCCACCGGCCGATTACGGACAAGCGGGACGCGTGCCACACCACGTGCGCGGGCGTGTGCGCTGCACACTGATTCCGTCGCCCCGTCTCCCTCGCACTCATGGGGCTTTCCGTTTAGGTGAGGGAGAGAAAGAGAGCGAACTTTGTCTGTCGGGGCGTGCGTGGTGCGTGTAGCCGGGGCGGGAAGCCTGTGGGTGCCTGAGGGGGTGGTGGCGGTCGCGAGCAAGCCGCGAGCAGGTGCAGCTCGAAGCTCTGGCCTAGTCGGCTCGGGTTCGAATCTCCACGACGGCGGCGGCTTTTCCGTTGCATAAACGCGACCCACGTCGCGTGACTGACGGGCTGCCGTTCGCCATGCCGGTCCGAGGCGCTGTCCGGCGTCATCCGCCACGGCCTCGACGACGGCCTGCCGCGCCTCCGCGCGCCGCCGTGTCATTTTCTCATTTTGACGCCAAGAGAAGAAGAGTGTGTCGCGCCGCCGCGCCCGCCCACGCTGGAAAATGCATGCGCACGGCGATCGATTGGGACGTGTTGGCACGCGGCACCGCTCGCGCGATGTGCACGGGCGTGACTGCACCTGCACTGCACTGCACTGCACGTGGGGCTGAGGGAGGAGCGCCCTTTCTCCCCTCAGCAGCGCCCGCACGGCCCGCCCGGCCTGCACACATGACGCGCGCGCATCCTCCCATCGTGTGCAGCTGTCCCCGCCCCTTTCCCGTCGCGTGTCTCGATTTAACTTTTTGGATTGGACCCGTTCCGCGACGACCTCCACGACAGCCTCACGTGGGTCTGCAGCAAAGCAGCACACTGTACTACACAGGCGGCCACTGCGCTCTCAGCGAGCTTCCGGCGACCAAGCGTGCTGCAGTGCTGCGCGCGCCGTGGCGGTGCAGGCCGTGTTTTTCTACTCCTTTTAGCTTCCCGGCCGGGGCTTCCGCGCGTGTTTATCCCGGCTTTGGTGTGCCGGCCACGCAGTGCCGTCTCTCACGGGGCGACCAGCTGGTGGGCGTGGCGCGCCGTGCCCGAACAGTAGCGTGGGCGTCGGGCATCGCGACGCCGAAATGATGAGGCCTTCCCTCATGTTTCTCTCGTCAAGAGTCGCCAACCCTCCCGCAAAAGGAAAATGAAAATCCGGCGGGGGCGGAAGGGATTGTTGTTTGATTCAGGCCAAGGCAATGGGCCTGGCCGCCGCTCTGCTTGGAGTGCAGTGCGGGCGAGGCGCCGCAGTCGCAGTGCGCACGGCTGGCCGGACGGCGCTGCTGCACTGCCCCGACTTTTATTGGTATTGGTCCGGGCCTGGAACATGCCCCTCCCCCTCTACCTGTCGTGCACTATGGCTCGGACCGGAAGCACGTAATCAAATTACCGAGCGAGAGAATGAGCGGCGGGACGCGGCGGTGCGATGCCGGGCCCCCGTCGGGGTGATTGGCCACTGGCTGTCTGCTGGCTGGCTGGGGGGCGTAGTTGCAGCGCAGCCCCCGACCGCGAGGCCGAGGCGCTCGGCCAGCCCGGCCAGCCCGGCCGGACAGACAGGGGATTATCTTTGCAGGGGGTTGGACGTGTTGGACCGGCGGTCTGATTCCGAGAGTCTGTCTGCAGCCGGACGTGGAGGGCGGTAATAGACGACGGTGGTCCACCCAGAAAAATGATTTCTTGAATCAAGTAAAATTTACTTGATGCAAGTATTTTTTTGTATTAATGTGCCTGCCTGAGTAAAATTCTGCTTTGAGTGAAGTAGAAATATTCTTGATATGGTTAGGAGTTGAATGAATGCAAATTGCAAAATGCAAAATTTTTAATCAAGAAAAATATTTTACTTGATTCAAGAAATCATTTTTCTGGGTGTGCGAGTGTTCAGGCAAACACACGGAAGCGAGGTACACTACTCCGCTGGGAAGCAGCCTCTGCTGTCCACGCCCGCTTTGCGTGCTTTGCATGCGGGCAAGTGATGACCCATTCGTGTGGCGCGCTGGCTTCTGTGGCTCACCGCGCGCTCCCGGATGAATCCGCTGCCATCGCGGAGCAGCGAGGCCCCTGGATTCGGGAGGGGGGCTGAGCGGCTGTACGTTTCTCGGAAGAACACACAAAACCTGACGTTGTAAGCACCGTTTGAGACAGCAGCACACTGCACGCGGGGCTGCGGGGGCGTTCCATCACGCGCTTCTTTTTATACTGTACCGCGCGCTTTTCGCTTTTCGAGCGAGTAGGTCCGCCTGTGTACCTTAAAATACTCCCCGCGTGTCCAGGCCGGTGCACAAGTTCCGCCATTTCCATCTTTGTTGTTTTTGTGCGCCCTCGCGCCGCCGCGTCCTTTGTCCGGCCTACTGTGCGCGCATACCGTCGCTGGAATGGCTCCGCGGGCCGCGCGGCACGGCGAGGCGCGGCCAGGCGCGGCCAAACGGATAGCGTGGCCGGCATGCCGCGCGGGCTTTGGGGGCCGAGCCCTGTGGCCCAAGCCCTTAGCCCCCCAAAGCCCTCTCCTCTCCGGCTAGGCGGACCATCCAACCAAGGCCCGCGTGCGCGTCCTAAGCTCACCGTGCGTCATTTCGCCGCTGTGCTGCGGCCCTGCGGGGGCCCTGCGGGGGCCCTGCGGGGGCCCTGCGGGGTTGGGGTCGCGGGGGCCCTATCTGTTCGTGACGGCCGCCGTGATGTGGGTCCGGGTTGGCCGCGGGGCGCATCGCGTTGTGGACCGCGGGGCCGCGGCTTGTAACTTCCTGGCTGCGCTGTTCGCGTCGCCCGCGCCGTTTTTCAACGCGCGATGGTCTCGCTCTCGTTGGCGGCGCACTGAGCGACCCTGCCGCCGCCAAGACCCTCGTCGTGCTGCCCTACGCCGTGCCGACGGCATGCCGACGGCGTGGAGGCAATTTCCTGGCGCGTGTTTACGACCGCGGGTCGACGCCATGGTCGCGCCTTGCGCTCCGAGGGCGGAGTGGACGACATAATGACGGCGACTCGATCGATGCCATGACGATGTTTGCCCGGCTAGGCGTCATCGGCCGCCGTACGGCCACGGCGCCGGGGATCCTTGCGGCAGGGAAGGCATGCCCTGCAGGGCGGGGCAGGGCAAGGCGCCGGCTGGACGCCACTTGCGCTGCCCGCCTGTGTTTTTGTTCCCTTTTGTTTCAGACTGTTGACCAAACAGGCGTGGCGAGGCGATTGTATGAGCGTCGCAGCGTCGCATCGAGCAGGCGACATTGCCCGGGGGAGAGGCAGGGAGGGGAGGGGAGGGGAGACAGTCTGGTCTGGATTACCTGGCGCGCGCCTGTCCAGGTAAAGGATGGGCACTGCCGGCGCCTGGAGGGCCTGCAGGGCCGCGCGGCGAATCTGCTTTTAGCAGCGCTGTAAAGGGCGTCCCGGGGCCTCATACTAGACAAAGGATTTACCTTTGTCTAGTGGCCTCATGGTCCTTCAGCCTTCGGGCGACACTGCTTGTACTGCTGAGCGCGGAGCGTCTGGTGGCGTCGCGGGCACGGCCCAGTCTGGAGCCACGCTGGAGCCACGCTGGAGCCGAACCTAGTCGTTGAACGCATCATTAGAGGCGGTGGTGCGGAGCGGCCGGGAGTGGTGGGCCCCCTCCCTCCCTCCCCCTTCTCCTCGCGTTGGTTGGGGGTAGGGCGGGGTAGGGCCGGGCCCCCACCGGAGCGCGGCAGTGCGACATCTGTCTATGTCGTTATCGGAAAGCGCTCAGCTTCGCTCAGCACAATTCGACGTCGGCCAGCCGAGCGATTCCGAAGGAGCGTTTGTCCCCGCGGGACACCCCATGAGTGGGACAGAGACAAAGCGACCAAGCGATCGCTCGGAATCGCTCGTATGCTGCCCTTGCCTGCCCTTGCCCCTCGGCCCTCGCCGCCGCGTACAACTGGGAACCTGAAACCCGCGTCTGAATTTGCTCCAGATCTCGTCTGACATGGCCGGCTGGCGCTCTCGCTCCGGGTTGAGACGAGTTTCAGGATATTCTTTCCCCCTTTTTCATTTTCATTATTTTACCCCCACCCTCTTTCCTCGGAATTGGATTTTGAAAAGCGTCGCGGAATTTGATGCTCCTTGCATGCGGGCCCGGGGACTTGACCACCTTGACCGCCACGCCGTCGTCGTCGTCGTCCACGTGGCGCTGCTCTGACCCTCTACCCGCTATTCTTGCTCGTCTTCCTCGCCGAGGCGGCAGGGCGTCACGCCGTAAGAAAACGTCATCTAATTAGGGAGCGATTTGCGACGCTGGTGTGCGATCTACCTATGTACTCCGTCGGGGAGGTGGGGGTGGCGTTCGGTCCCCTCCCCCAGAGCCTACCTCCGGTGTGGCGGTGCGTGGCGGTGCGTTGCTGCCGGGGGCTGCTACCCTCTGTTGAACGCCCCCCTTGTCCACCGCGTGTCCCGGAGTACCGGGGGTGGGGCTTGGGGTGGGCGTCCCTCCACCCCTCATCAAGACCGCGCCCGCCGGAAAGCCCCGCAAGCTGCATGGCCTGGCGTGTTGGCGTGCTCGTTCCCTCTCTGGCGATGTTCACCGTGCCGTCGAACACAGCTGTTCGGCGTGAACCGCGTGTACACCGTCCGATGCCGCGTTACCCACGGCCTATCTCCCTCTCCATCCCCTCGCTTACTTCCGATTTCGTCGAAACAAAGCCTGGGCCGTCGTTTTCCGCGGCCCCGCCCCGCGTCTGCCCTTCCGGCCGTGAATGTGCTCTCGCTTTGCCGCCCCGCCTCCCTGCCTGCGCATTTCACTTTTCGTCGTTTTCTTTTTCGTATTTCCGCACCGGATTTCCGGATTTCCGGCCATCTATTAATCATGCCGGGCCGCGCTGCCGCGCCTTGGCTGCGGAATATTCGATAACCTCGGTCCTGTCGGCCCTGCGATTTATCGCCGGCCCCCCTTGCCCCTCGGCCCGTCGGCCCGGAGGTGTGGATGGACGCGAGTAGCTGTAGGCCGGGTGGAGTATCCGCAGGGGCCGTCCCCCAGTGACGTGGGGTCAAACACGTCATTACTAAGCAGAATCGGGTTGTCTCGGCTCCAGCACATAAGCTAGTCAATTTCAAGCCAACATTAATTTTTTTCTGTGACCTTTTACTTTTTTTTCGGTCCCTTGCGTCCTTTTCTAGTTTGGCTGTTGGTTCGCACTGTTTTGGTAACTTCCTCTGGGCGGCGTCCGACTCGTCCTTCCCTGTGCGCGCTGCGCCGCTGCGCCAAGGGCGAGGGCTTGGCACTGGGATTATCGTCCGTGTCGTCCGCGTCGCGCTGCGTGTCCTGAACAAACAGCTGTATGTGCGTTGGAGGCCCGCGCCGGCCGGCCCTGCAGGCCGCGTAGCCCTTGCCGCGTAGCCCTGCGCTGGGCTGGGCCTAAGCCGTATGCGGAACACTCGGCGTGTGGTCCGGAAAACAACAAGAAGGGAAAAACGCCCCGTTTGGTCCGGTTTGTTTTGCACAGTGGTGGTCGTCGCGTCGGCGGGCAGGCTGTGCCGGACCGCGCCCTTCGCCGGCCGCGACATCGTACTCGACAATACCCCGCCGACGCGACAAGTTTGACCCGCCGCCTAATGCCGCTGTGTCTCTCTCTCTTACTCATGGGCCGATCGGACGGGGGCGAGAGAGACAGAAACGATGCTCCGGGTGGCTGGAAGGGTGCAAGAATGGGCCAAGGGCCAGGGGCAGCCCTTGCGGCAGCCCTTGCGGCAGCCTCAGCCAGGGCCAGGACAGGGGACGGCCTCGTGAGGGCGGTACAGCAAACTTCGCACCGTTGGGTCCCCGCGTCGGGCTCCCTCCATTGAGTCCCCCCGGCGAGGGAGATTTGAATATGAATGCGTGTTAGCGGGCCTTTGTAGTGAGAGGCGTGCTTGGCTGCGGAGTGCGGCGGGGCGGGGCCATCCACTCATCCCGCTCACCGGAAGTGCCGGAAGCTGGACGACACCCGGTCCGCCTGGGTGTCGCGACACCCTGCTGCCGAGGGCGGCGGCCCGAGCGGCGCCCCGCACGGCTGGGGGGGACGGCTGCAGGTAGAGCCATTGTTCCCGGCGCCTCGCTGCACCTCACCGCACTGGACTGGCGCACCTAGACCAACCTCGCCAGGCAGTGGCGGCTGGCGAGGCTGGCGCTGCTGTGGGCTGTGGGCCGCGGCGCCGCGGCTACGTTGGCGCACCGCTGGCGTACGCTGGCGCCCTGGGCAAGGCGGGCAGACGCCCCCTTGTTGGAGGGAGGGGCAGTACCTGGCGCCTGGCCGGTGCTTGTCGGCGTCTTGTCGGCACGTACGCGGTGCGGGGCGGTGCGCTGGGGAGGGGGCTCCGGCGTGCGGTGCGCGCCGCTCGCTGTCGCATGCTCCAGTGTTTGGTCTACCGGCCGGCCGGGCGCACGGTCGCCTTCGCCGTGTTACTTGCGCGCCGCGGCGGTTGGACGCGCCAAGCGCTTTCGGCAGGAACCTCATTGGGGGTCGGGCGGGGAAGGTGGTCCGTCGACGCCGCGGTCCAGCCCGTGGCTTTCCTTTCCCTATTCCTCCTTGTCTTGTCATGACTTCGATGTACGTCTGCGCCACGTATTTCGCGCGGTCTTCGTTGGCCCCCTGTCACTTCAAGTTAAACTTGACTAGATTTTCCCTCGCCTTGCCGCCGAAACCTTACGGAATTTGTGCGTTTGTTCCAGGTGTTGCTGTGTGCTCCAGTGGCCCTGGTGTGAGAGGGTGCATTCATGTGAGATGCCCAATGCTGAAGTGAGCCACCATGCCTCCCCCAAAGCTGGTCAACACTCAGAGGAAGCACACCAAATGGCGTCAAGATGCCAAGATCGACAGATAAAAAGAAACGACCTGCTTATGTGCTAGTTGTCCGATTCCTGAGTGACTGCCTTTGTTGCATCCAAGTGCCATAGTACGGATGAAGTGTGTCAGAAGCAATTTTTCTTAGAAAAACTCAAAGAGAGTGTGTGTGTATGTGTGTGTGTGTGCGTGCGCGTGTGTGTCTGTGTAAGACAATAATTTAAATATGAAGATGCTTGCATCTGAAAGTCGGAAGAAGCTGGGAGGCTCAATGAGAGTCGGTGGGAACAGCGAGGCAGCTTTGCTGCTGCCTGGTTCTCATGTGGGAGGAAGCAACTCCTCAGCACGTCAGTCTTCCCGTGTAGCTTGTCTTACAAGACTTGTCACAGTGAAGCGCTGTGTTGCTGCTCTTGTTCTGCTCTCAACAATATCCATCCTTTACTACACCCACTACCTTGGCAATCATCCCTTTTCCAGGTAGGAAGCAATTCGTGTGTGTGTTTTCTTTAAAGTGCCACCTTATTAAAATGGCATATTTTATTTGTCAGTCTCATTAGGCGTGACACAAGGCCAGAGCCTGCCATTCGCTGCTCTGTGGCTGGAGGCCCATCACGGATACCAACTCCAGCCCATGATCACCGCTCTGCAGCTCGTTTGAGAATAGATGCCAAAGTTCTAGTTTTTGTTGAAACAACTTACTCACGCCTTGGAAGAGAGATTGCAGAACTTCTTGTGTACAACAGGATAAAGTGAGACTTCATCATATTAAATTTACCTAGTTTTTAGAATAGATTTGTTAACCTATTCCTCTTTTCCCCCTTTATTTTTTTTAAAGGTACAAGGTAGAAGTTGCAGGAAAATCCCTTCCAGTTCTCACAAATTTGGATAAGGGAAAGTATGGAGTTATTGTGTTTGAGAACATCAACAAGTATTTGAATATGGATAAGTGGAATCGTGAACTTATAGACAAGTATTGCCGGGAGTATAGTGTTGGTGTTGTTGCCTTTCAACCTGCCTCGGAGGAAACCCTTGTGGGTGCACAGTTAAAGGGATTTCCATTATACATCCATACAAATCTACGACTAAAGGTAGCTTGTGCTTATTTCTGTGGTGTCATGTATGTTGAGATTACTGCCTCGTGCCTCATAACTTTTTCTCCATCCAGGATGCTGTTTTGAATGCTGCGTCACCTGTTCTGAGATTGACGCGAGCTGGTGAAAGTGCCTGGGGTCAATTACCTGGTGAAGATTGGACAGTTTTTCATCCCAACCACTCTACATACGAACCTCTGGCTTGGGCAATAAGAGACGGCCCCGGTGGTCAGGATAAGACCCCTCTTATTACCATTGTGCAGGTTTGTCTCCTTTTCAAACAAAATAGTTATTGTTAATAGGTAGTTTGTTTACCTTATCATTTCATCTCATTCTGTTGTTTTCAGGATCATGGATTAATTGATGGCATACAGAGAATACTGTTTGGAGCAGGTCTTCGTTTCTGGCTCCACAAACTTCTTTTCCTTGACTCTCTGTCCTATTTATCTCATGGACAGTTGAGTGTAAGTCTTCAACGGTTCCTTCTCGTAGATATAGATGATATATTTGTCGGGGAGCGTGGCACTCGGCTCTTGAAAGATGATGTTCATGCACTTCTCAAGAGTCAAACTAGAATCCAGCAAATGGTACCAGGGTTTCGCTTCAATTTAGGCTTTTCTGGAAAATATTTTCACCATGGAGCTCCAGAAGAAAACCAAGGAGATGACATGCTACTTCGTGAGTTGGTCCTTCAATTCCATTATCATTTACCTTGAGCCTGTTAAATATGATCTAATAATGCTATTAAACTTAATTTTTTTTCAGAAAATGTTGATAAGTTTACTTGGTTTAGTCATATGTGGAACCATCAACAACCACATCTCTATGACAATGGCACCCTCCTAGCCACAGATATGATGTTGAATAAAAACTTTGCAAAGGTAAGGCTAAAGGATTTGAAATTTAACTGTGTCAAATTTTTGTTATTGACATGGGGAAGAGTGTATACATTCCAAATAAATCCTTTCAGGAGCACGGGATACCAACAGACACAGGATATTCTGTTTCCCCCCACCACTCTGGCGTTTATCCAGTGCATGAACCTCTTTATGCAGCATGGAAACGTGTATGGAATGTGAGAGTGACTTCTACTGAAGAATATCCTCATTTGCGCCCGGCTCGCCTTCGAAGGGGTTTCATACACCGTAACATCATGGTTGGTTTGTTTGAATCTTAACAAATTTTCGTTTGGCAAAAGTCTCAAAGTTACCCCATTATTCTAAATTTTGTACTAGAGTACCATCTTATCTATTTATTCTATCACAGGTATTACCGAGACAAACTTGTGGTCTGTTTACTCATACAATTTTTATTGAGAGATATCCTGGAGGCAGAGAAAAATTGGATGAATCTATTCAAGGAGGTGAACTTTTCCAGACAATAGTCTACAATCCTGTAAGTATTGATTTTCTTCTCCCTAATTTCAGGCATGAAAATGTGATCTTCTGCAATTTCAAAGAACACCTGATTATGATTCATTCCAAACTTATCCTTTTATTCTTATTTCAGATGAATATCTTCATGACACACATGTCAAACTATGGGAATGACCGCCTAGCATTGTATACTTTTGAGTCTGTCATTAAATTTGTACAATGCTGGACCAATCTACGGTTAATTTCGGTTCCACCAGTGCAACTTGCAGAGAAATACTTCCAAATGTATCCAGAGGAAGCAAATCCTGTTTGGGGAGTAAGTACAAAGTTATCCAATATCCAAATCAATATTTGTCTTTAGTTAATCAACCTATTACTAATAATTTAATTATTTGTTTTGTTCATGCAGAATCCCTGTGATGACATGAGACATGAAAAAATTTGGTCCCGCAATAAAACATGTGAGCAATTACCGCGATTTCTGGTGATTGGTCCTCAAAAGACTGGTACAACAGCACTGTATACATTTTTGTCAATGCATCCTGAAGTATCATCGAACTTTCCAAGCCAAGACACTTTTGAAGAAATTCAGTTTTTCAATGGAAAGAATTATTATCGAGGACTGGATTGGTTAGTAGCTGTGCTGTCGCTTATTATATTCCTCTCATTAATCACAAAGTAACTTTTTGTTTCTTGTATCTGCATTTTAAATAGGTATATGAGCTTTTTTCCAACACCGACAAACTCCACCTCTCGTTACTTATTTGAAAAAAGTGCAACATACTTTGATGGAGACCTTGTTCCTCGACGTGCCCATGCTTTACTACCTCATGCCAAACTGGTCACCATCCTTATCTCCCCCGCTCGTCGTGCCTATTCATGGTACCAACACATGCGTGCACATGGCGACGAAATTGCACTCAATTATTCATTTCATCAAGTCATCACAGCAACAGACACTGCTCCCAAAACTCTGAGGGAATTGAGGAACAGGTACTTTATAGTGTTCAAGCACATTTTGTCATCACTACCAGAAAAGAAAGAAATATCATTAACTTTTTTCTCTCAAATTTGCAGGTGTCTGAACCCTGGTAAATACTCTCAACATTTGGAGAGATGGCTTTCTTATTATCCCCCTCAACAGCTACTCATTGTAGACGGTGAACAACTTCGTAACAATCCTATGGGAGTTATGAATGAACTGCAGCGGTTTTTGAAACTTACCCCACCATTTGATTATTCAAAACATCTTAGGTCTGTTATAATCTAGATGTCGTTTTAGATTTAATGCGAGATAGTAGGCAGGTGATCTCATAGGTTCCACTTTTGATCTTTCAGGTATGATTCTAAGAAAGGTTTCTATTGCCAAGTAGTAAGCTCTGATCATACCAAGTGTTTGGGTCGAAGTAAAGGACGTCAGTACCCCCCCATGGAAGAGCGATCTTATAAACTACTCCAGGTAAGTCTTAATAAAAAAAAAAGAAAGAAAAAATCACATACATCATTATTTTATCTTTTTTTGTTCTTTTTCTTGCAGCGGTACTACCTGTCACACAACACAGCCCTTCTGAAACTTTTCAAACGATTGGGAAATCATGTTGTACCACAATGGCTGAAGGAAGATCTAAGTGCTCTTTGATGCGTTTATCAAATGACAATTATGACATAGTTACTTATTATGACTTGAGAAGGCCACAAACTAAACTTTTCCTCAATGACAAGAAAATTTGTTTCCAAGTCTATTTTGGATGGAAAGTTTTTATTTTGTTTTGAAATTTAATGATATGATTTGTTTCTTACGTTTTCCTTATTTTAAGGCCTAGATTCTTGATAGTTCTCTTTAAAATTAATATCAACTGTTGTTATATGCTACTCTGAAATGTCTAAATTGATCTTTATTAGAGGTATGTATGTGTACAAATATCAACAAATTGACTGTACAGTGTATATTTATCTTACCAATATGAGCCAGTTGTACTGTTGTAAATATGACTCATAAATTACTGCTGTGTTTAGGCAGCATTATTGATTTTAAGCTATTTCTAACTTGTTAATTTGTTAAAAAAAAATTTGATTGTTTCATTAGTGTTGTTGCATGATAGTGTTGTTAACTGTGACTTGAACTTTGTTGGCAAATGTCACTCAGTGAATTCTGAATATATCTCAAACCATGAGCTTCCAATGCGTTCAAGAATAATGTGAACCCTCAGAAAGTAAATTAATTGTATTGTATTAAGACATGTTCTCTTTGTAGGATTAGATTGTGTACTAATGTATTCATAAATTAATTACTTGTCTGTGATATTCTGGTTGGTGAAACTGATAATGATCACAAGCGTAATAACCTGAATTTTTGATGGCTTAGTGTGTGATCATGTTGCCTCCAGTTAGTCCGCCCAGTTGTTCCAAGCTTTAATTCTTAAGTTGTAATCACAGTGCAAACCTGCGACCAACCATTGTCTCAAGCTGGCTGGCTATGCCTTGCCACCACCTTCAATTAAACATTTTTTGCTTTTGGTCGTTTTTTTGAGTTTGTAATGCTTATGTTGTATGTTCTCATTTCAGACATTAATGTACTATTACCTGGATTCTTACAAAATGATGTGATTTTTGTAGTGTAAAAGTTACTAAATTTATTGTGCCATGTAGCACAATACACAAGTGATTTTGTATTCAGTTACAATATAAGTAGTCTGTCGATCTACTCTATGTTGTCAATTGTTAAGCCTGTTGCATACATAATCAATTTCCAGTCAAATCAATCAATTGTTGTCATTGCATAGTTGCCATGTCCACTGTAATATTTAAAGCATTTGTTTGTTGATTCCAATGACAAAGCTGTTTTCTAATGTGATCTAAAGCGATGATGTCTCCATTCAAAGAAAGTATTAAGAATAAACAACAATGAATGGACTGTACCTCTGCATTTGTCATCTGCCAGAAGAGTATGTAAAAGTTTCAATTAAAATTTTCAAAATTTTTGAAATTTTTTGAAATTTTATTTTTGGTGTGCATGCCAGTTATTTCCCCCTTGGTATGTACCCTTCTTATCCTTCTCCACACATTTCCAAGCATGTTCACTTTAAATGATGTCCCTTGACTTGAGAGAACTATTCACACTGTATGAAGGAAGCAGCCATGTTCACCGTGGGAGCTGTGGCCTTTTTTTAACACTTGAAAACACAGAGCAGTTCATGCCACTTGCTCATCCATAAGCTGATTTATTCGGAAATTTCTCTGAAGTCTCATACTGTTGAGAAACAATTTGTGCTCATGCACTTGCGATTCAAATAAGACAAAAATATACTAATTAACTACTGATAGAATACATCAGTTCAACAATCACAGACTAATTAGTCATAGTAAATTGCACTCCAATAGACCTGTAAAATCTTAAAGGAAATTTGCACCAGTGTCCCTAGAAAAAATATTTACAAAGACTGATGTGAAGCTGTATAACAACTTACACTCTATTGATGCTCAGTGTACGGGAAACAAAACAAATGTGGAACTCATGTAGCTAGAAAATAAATGAAATACTGACTATGTGAATCGAATCATTACGATGTGTAAGTGAATGAATCATTGTTACATACTTGCATTAGGTTTCAAGCATAAACTGATATCCAAGAGGAAAGCAATAACAATTTTTAAAGTTTTGAATAACTTCACTAAAACAATAATTTCATTGTTTCCTGATAAACCTTTAATCTTCTTTCCCCTTAACTTCTTTTGCCTTTCTTTTTTAAATTTATCTATTTACACAGAAGCACATTAGAATAATTCATAATTCAGTCCTGTAAATTTCAAGCCTCACTTGATTTTTTATTAACAATCAGTGTGAAGATTTGGTAGATATAACTACTGATCACGTTCAAGCTTCAGTAATGACAAAATATACCAACATCAGCCTGAAACATAGTTTGCTATTGTTTTATCAGTCTTCACTGTCGGACCCACTTGTGTTTCGTCATAAGTCCTTTGTCACTGTGTATAAACTGACATTTAGATCGTGTGCAGTGAGTTCCAAATTTGCACACCTGCAGCAAACAAATATATAAGGATGAGAATTAGACTTAAAATAAAATTTTCAATGGTATTTTACAAAATAGGCGCTCACCGTTGGATGAATATAAGGGCAGCTCAGGTTGCTGCAGTTCGGAAAATATTTACAGGCTTGCTTGATAGGTTGACTAGTCAAAGAGTTTGTTCCTGAAACAAAGGTACAAATAATTATAACTTGTAAGAAACAAAAATAACAGTTATCATCGGCTTTGACATACACCCTACTAACCAACAGTCTGTGTGCTGAGACTTGGTCTTGGACCAGTGTGGGTGTATGAACAGTCTGCCCTTGTGCACATAGAATTGAAGCGGCAGTTTGGATGAATGTACAGACAGCGGTCAACAAATTTACAGTTGGGGAAAGACCTACAAAGTATAAATTTAAAGGACACATATTGTAAGTAGGTTTTAACTAGAATTCCTCACATGGCATGAAAAGCTTACTTGCAAGGTACAGTTGGATGGTAGAATTCACATTTTTCTCCATTTTTACAAGAAGGCCAGAATTTACACCGTTCAGAAGTTGCAGGTTTGCTCTGAATTGTTGATACTGCAAGAGACAAAGGTATATGTTGGGAAAGTTCTGGTAAAGAAAGTTCATGTAAGTACAACCTATCAAAAATTAAAAACCATTAAGTAAATTAATGTTTGCAAATTCACCTTTTGCAGGTCGAGTTTCCAAGAAGCAACTTGGAGAAGCAGGTCTCTTAGCAGGAGCGACTACTGATGACACAGTCAATGTATTATTCCGATTTGCCTTTTGTTCTCTGATTGCTGCCTGTTGCCTTAATAACTCTTCACGAAGAAGCTGCTCCTTAACCAGTTCCTCCCTTATGAGACTTTCTCTATCATCTTGATGGCATTCAGCGTCCATCTGTTCCTTCATCTGAACCGCACATCCGTCACCTTCCATCGCAAAAGACCGCAATAACCGAGGGTCAAGCCCATCCAGGGTAACTACAAACTGGGTGTTAGCTGGTTGCCTGTGAAAGGTTCATAGAGATTTAAATTTTAAAAGACAAAAACAAGCTGTATGTGACAGTACAAACAGTTGATGAAACTTACCTCAAAGACCTATCATCTGAGATGACAACACTGTGAATATCTGATGTCTTCAGAGAGTTGGTGTCAACTTCTAAAGTGTCTTCAAATTCCTCATCACTCACAGGCTTGGAGGCACTCTCTAACCCGTAATTATCAACCTCAACCCCTGCATCTGTTGTTAAGTCTGTTTTGGTATCAAGGTTTATGGTTTCAGATTTAGTTGCCTCCTCCACATCTTTAATCCACCTCCGAACTTTTTCAGTTTGAATGGGATCAGGAGGCTCACGAGCATCTTCAACTGGTTCCAAACGACAAGATTGTACAGCTTGAATGTGCTAAAATTAATACAACAAGAAAAAGATTTCTACTTACCAGGAGATGCAGGCACTTGAATGAGAATGTTGAGAGAGGGGTCTATGATGATCGAGCTCTCATCACTAATGTCACCAAATTCTGCAAGAGAAAAAATTAATTAAAAATTGGACAGTCAGAAAAGTTAAACTAAGTACTGAAAAAGGTTTTCAAATCTTTACCTGCTCCTGGGGACTCTTGAGATGGTGCTGCTTTTTGTCCAAGCACAGTGAAAGACATTTTCCTCAGAGTATCTCTTGATGGTAGGTGAGAGGACTGTTTTGAATTAGACTGACTTTTCTGTTAAACAAAGGCAGGAGTAAATTATACATGCATTACAATGATAAACCAGCAGTGGCATAAAGTGGCATTGAAGAGCTCTTAGTACCTTTATTGAGGATAGAGACTCCACATTCAGTTGCTTACGGATTCGACCTTTATCCATCAAAGATCGTTTGAGCTGCAGCGGTTTAATGCGAGTTTTCACATCAGCCAGCTCAGGACGGACAACAGGTTTTGAAACAGACTTTTGCGCCTCAGCTACTGCTTTGAGTATGAGTGATCGATTAGCTTGAAGAGCAGCCGGCATCTGTGGCCGCGGTGTTACTCGAACAATACTCAATAGAGATGGATCTGGGCTGTTTTCATCCCTGTGGGATGAAAAAGTATGGCCTGCACTAGAATCTCTAGCCTGGGCCTTTCGGGCTCCGTCCCCGGAACGTCTACGCTCTCGTTCCCGGTCTCTACTACGCTCTCTCTCTCGTTGTCGCTCTTTACGAAGAGTTTCTCTCAGGTCTTCGCGTTTCCTACTTCTTTGGTCGATTCTTCGGGAGTGATTGTCATTAGAATGAGATGAGGAGCTCCGCCTTATAATTCTTTCTGTTTTTTCCTGTGCATTCCTTAAGCTGACAATATGGGACTGGAACACTCGCTTCGCTAAGCCCTGTAGGGAAACAAGAAATACAATTTTTTTTTAAGTACAAGAAATGTTTCAAGAAAACATTTGGTATATTTTTTTGAAGACTTGTCAAGGCTTTTGAAGGAATAATCGGAAGCTAATTGTGACTGTGACATCCAAATGGCAAGAGTCCTAACTCAGTGATAAATTTGATAGTGGGGTTAGTCATAATAAAAGTCTTACAATGTTATTAATTTGCATTTATTGTGGAAAAAATATCACAAATCTTGAGATGTACGGAAATGAGGTTCCATACACAACATTGACAGAACTCACTCGCTCTCTAATATATGGACAAATAAATAAAAAAAATATAAGCATTATGGGTTACAGCTCTTTACAACACTGCTCACAGTTCTTGAAGGAGTAGGGCTTTCATCACGTATGAATGATCGAGACTGTTCATGGTTCTTATCTACTCTGCTCGATGAACTAATAACTCTAGCACTACTTAAAGAAGGTGAATCCATCCTGAGGGGTCCAAACCTAACTGGCAAAATTCTTGAATTATTCCCATTTTCCTCTGAAGACATTTCTAGCCTGTGGCTCATTCTGTTCAAGTTGGTGTGGCTTGACTGATTCAGTCTTCCAATACCTGCTTCAGATTTTTTTTTCCTCTTTCGTCTTTTTTCTTTTGGTCTCTCTCTGAGCCTTTGCGATATGGGAGCAGCTTTCATCCGTGAGTCATTTCCTTTCAGTGGCTGTATCGTGATCTCATGTCCTTTAAGTTGAGTCCTCTGATATTCAATGATGTCCTTGGAGGACAAAATACGACAAAATTAAAGATTCACTGAGATCGTTAATTCTACTTCAGGAATGAATTGACTTTTACACACCTGCTCAATCTTCAATTTAGCTAACTTACGATGTTTAGGTGACATTTTTCTGAGCTCACACGCAATGTGCCTACCAAAGATCTCTGAGTCATCTTCAACTGAAGCGTTAGTAAAGAAAATTGGGGAAGGTGGTCTTCTGTCCCCCTGCTGCAGATGTATTCATTCACAACATTCACACATACACAATAAAATTGAGACCAATTTTCTTTCAAATAAAAGCTTCCAATAGATGGGTATAGCCTCTTTGAGAATGGAGATTTGCCATTTGGTGTAGTCACAGAGTCACATTATGACACAGTGGGGACAAAAAATGACAAATGCTTTAAGCAAGAAGATTCAAATACTAGCCCAAAAATTTTTGCTGGGCAAAAAAAAATATTAACCTCATAGATTGATGAAGTAAAATTCCAGTAGGCTAGTAATTGTTATTTTCTGGTTTAGACCAACAAAATATACAAGAATATTGTAAGGCTTACCTGAGGGTCTCTGACAGCCTTAGAAGATGGCTTCATTGTTTCCTGTTCTTGACGAATTGTCTCCGATATTTTTATTATACGTGGAGCAGGTCTGGAGTCTATATTCTGAAAGACAAAACATAAAATGGTACCATCTGGCTCAACATTGTATTGCACTTGATGAAAAGAGTATTAAAAAATACCTTGGAAGGTGAAACACAAGCTGATGATGAAGCTGCATCTGGTAGTATTGAGTCCGATGTCAATTTCTCAGATGCTGCTGGGGTTGGCCTAATTTGATCTTTGTTGATATCCTGCTCCTTTGGTTCCGGTTGTTTTAATTCGCTTGAGGAGGGTGGAGCAGCTACAATTGTATTCAAATGTTTGGCTGCGGCAGATGTTTCATCTGTTTCACCCCACATATCTGCAATAAGGAAATTAGTTTCCAAGAAGCTTAAAAGCCGTCATTGGCAGAAAAAAAGAGAAAAATAAAAATTAATGGCATGTACCTGCTTCAACATCAGCTTTAAGATTAATGAAGTCATCATCATCCTCATCTTCATTGGCTCTTGGTTCAGAGGAATTTCTCTCTTGAATTGCAGATGTGATTGAACTAGCGGATTGATGACTGACTTGAGTCAAAGTTTTGCTCGGAATTGACACTGAGAATAAGGACACGGTGTATTATAGTAAAAATTATTTATCATCATGATGTTTGATCATTTAAAAAGTAAAGCAAACAAGCATAGTACCTTCATTAACTGCTTGGTCAACAGGCTCACACTTAATTTGCTTGACTTGAATTTGAGAGCGATTTGGGTCCACAGTTTTGTCATCACCTGGACTGTTCTTAATTTTACTCTTCTCATAAGTTTTTCCTTGCTTCTCAGGCTTTTCTTTGTCTTTTTCTTTCTTTAGTTTCTTTTTTTTGTCTTTTTTCTCATCATCGATGGAGGGTCTCTTCTTGTCAGTACCTTTCTTTAATTCTGTAAGGGCCAATGGTAGTTCTTAGAAATATGAAAAACAGGTAACAGGAAGAACTTATCAAGTAGAATTGTAATTTTGAAGTTACCTGTGTTATTTACGGTAACTTGTTGCAGTTTATTTAACACTGTGTGCAACCAGGCTGTAAATGTAGACGTACTGTCACCTAGAAAGAGCTGCAAGTCGTCCTCCATCTGTTGCCGCGATCTTTTGTTTGCAACCATGACCATGATGTAGTCAGGGAGCTCATCATCTGCACAAGATGAATGCCAGTGAGGAAACAATAAGGAAAAAATGTCACATTAATACTACAACGAGTCGCAAGAGACACTTTCTCTTGTCCATTTCTCCTTACCAACATATGCACCAAGCTCCATTAATTTTGCCTTGATAGCTGACTGTAGAAAGAAAATACCCATAAAAATATAATTAAAATTAACACGGATTTAATACATGAAAAAATTATTATGAAGTGAGGTAATAAATAGAATGACATAAGATATGCACACCAAATAGTATTATTGATATCAAAATGAACAAAGCAAGCTCCAAACAAATACTCACCCTAATTTTGTTACTGACTTCTCCACGAATTCCGTCCATTTTGAACAGTAAATAAACTTTGCAATTTTAGGACAACATAAAGTATAGGTTACAGTTGGGCTAACCACTGATCCGTGAACTAGGACACTTGCAGTTTTACTTGTAGCCCAATAACTGAGGTAATTATTTTTGAATTGCAATGGAAAGAACCTCAAGGCCAAAAGGTTAATAAATCCAAGAGAAATCTCCAATTAAATACATTGAGCGTGAAACGTTTTTCGATGAGACTTTACAGAGGTAGAACGACCACCGCCACTGCTGCCATCTTCAGGGACAACGGGGAACGACAACTTTCCATGCGACCAATCACGAATGAGTATTCTGCTCAAAACATCAAAACCTTCAAGATTTTGAAGTATTTTCTCGAGTCGAGTATTTACGTCTACATGCACGGATTTTGTCATAATGTATGCACGTATAAGATCGCGCTAATTTTCGGGGTACGTAAACACTCCTTTCTAAATCCTGGCCTGCTGGTTCATGGCGAGGGAGAGAAAAGATTGTCTCCTCTCAGGGAACTCCTAATTAATTAAATGTCGTCTGCATTTGTAGCACTGCATTAGCTTGGTAGGAAGACGGAAAAAATTCGTCCATAACATTTGATATGGCGTTTCATTGCCCACCTCGATGCTAGAAACTTGTTTCATCTGGTCCCATTGGTTAGATCAGCTATTGCCTTAACATTAACCTTGTTTGTTGCGTTCGTCCTCGTCCATTTAAATTTAACCGCTTTCGGTAGGGCACCTGAAAGAATTTAGGAGCCGAGTGACGTCACCGATTTCGACCGTTTTTTGTTAAGTGTGAGGCGGGAGGTCGTGGCTCCGTGACCGTTCTACGGGTTTCGACGGGACCGAGACCGGTAAGTGGGTCTGATCGTCTCTGTTGTTAAATATGGACTTTATTTTACCCGTAGATCCATACCGATAGTACGATATTTGATTCGCACTAAAATATTGCCTAATGGTACCGGGGTTCGGGCACCGGTGGATTCGCGGTTGCTGGCTTGTCATGAGAGGTTACAACTGATCTGTTTTTCTTTTCTTTTGGCAGGTACCCTTGTACATTTTCGGTAAGATGTCCATGAAGCTGTCAACTTTTTTTCTCTCTACAAGCAATTGATATCAAGCCTGAACTTATTGAAAATTATGGACCTGTGTGGATTTCCTCTGCTGGGAGTGAAAGCCTTGCTTTGACCACTATCACCGCTCCTCCAAATATGAATTCCAACGCTCTGATTGGTAAGTTGTTGTTTATCTACTTTCCTGTCCCCACAATGAAAATTAACAGGAGGATACTAGTCAAAACATTATTTGCTTCTCATTCAACAGGAGTTGGTGCCGTTGTTTCTCCTGAGATTATGATTGCTGAAGATTCTCACCACTTAAACCTACCGGGAACATCAACCACGGTGACATCAAGGGGTTCATGCCCTGCTGTCATTACATCTGTGCCTCAATTTTTGCTGTGGAATATCATGCTTATGAATGGAACTAGCATGGCATCCTCACACGTCGTTGGTGTGGTTGCTTTGCTCCTCTCTGGAATGGTACAGCAAAATGTACCTTACACTCCACACTCTCCAAAGCGGCCCCCTGAAAACTCAGCTCAGCCTATAGAAACCCATGATGGACAAGATCGTGGCTTGGTGAAAGTAGAAACAAAAAATAGGGGCCTGATGGCTTACCACAATCAGCCAGATTAGAGTAAGAATAAAATAGTCTTTTTAATGGTGAATTTATCTGTTATGCACTGGTCTTAATATTTTTTCTTATCTTTCCAGGATTCTCCATTATGATGTGCTAGACAAATGTTTAGTATAAGACCTGCGGTCAAAAAAAATTCTTTGTCTCCAATGTTTTTTTTTTCTGCAATCTAATTTTCTGTTAATTATGCAGTTACGTTAAACACTTACCATGTCCTAAATCTTTTAGTTAAAGTCCACATTCATTTTAGTCGCATTATGTATTTATAGAGTGGAAGTGGTTCCAGCATTTGTTTGCACACACAGAATTATTTCTTATGATAATGGTTCAGGTTATTGTACTCTACTCTCACCTGTGAAATGCCTGTTTAAATCCTGATATAGTGTGCAGCTAATATTAGTTCAAATCAAGGAGGCAGCCATGTCATGTTAATTTTGAGCTCAATTCCAAATACCCCCTTTTGATTCTTGATACGACCGGTTTATGTGTTATATGTGAATGTGTAAAGCTGTCCACCCCACTTTTCATATTTATAGTTACTTATTAATAATGCTGTGGTTTTTTTCCGTCCATACCTCTAGGTCAAGAGTCAGGCTGCTAGTCTTATTGTAAGTTAACATATGTTTTCCTCTTTTTAATTGTTAGCTCATTGGCTTATTGTACTTCTTCTTCTTTCTCTTTTGTATAATGACTTTCATATCTCAACTAGTCAGTGCTAGTTCTGTAGTTTATAACTTATGATTCTGTCTCTTTTGTATATAGTTTTTCTTACCTACAAATTAAGTCATGCCTGACAACGTAGATGATCCAGAGTTACCCTCTAAATGTAAGTTCTGTAGTAAAAGCTTTACTTCTAGAAAGGATTGCATAGGGCATGAAAAGACATGTGACAAGTTCATCGTAATTCCTCAAGTATCTTCATCCTCCACATCAGCAAGGAAAGATGCTCCTCCATCAGTTAACAACAAGATCACTTGCAAACATTGCTTCAAAGAGTTCACTTTAAGGAAAAATTGTTTAAGACATGAACGCACTTGTGGTCCTTGCGGTGCTGGGGGCTCAGGTTCTTCAAAGTTCACATGTGAGCTCTGCGGATCAACGTCCAACAGAAAAGACAATCACACAGCTCACGTGAAGAAATGCAAAGAGAGGCATTGTGCGAGTAATGGTGTAGAAACCCAGAAATCAGAATCCTCCAGAGAAGATACTGGTGGAGGACACGAGCAAACATCAAAAAAAGACAAGAAATTTCTTAGATCTAAAACTCCTTGTCTCTTTGCCAATTGTGACGAAGAATTTTTTCACAAGACAAGTTTGATTGAACACCTGAAAAACTCTCATGAAAATGTCAATGTGCTAGACCCTATTTCAAAGAAGTTTAATTCAATTAACGAGTTTCATCAATGGAAAGATGAAGAACAAGAAAGAACATTCTCGTACTTCAGCCAGAAGAGTGGTCAAAATGCCAGCAAAATTAAGTACTTTTATTGTCAACATGACGGAGTGTCTCATTCACAAAGAAAAACATCCCGTCTTAACTTCAAGGGCAGAGTCAAGGTTGGCCACCACTGCATCGCTAAAATGAGTGTCTGGAAAGACTCAGAAGGTGCAATTAATGTTTTGTATTTCCCCACTCACAGTCATGTGTGCACAGCTTCTGACTTTGTTCATCATCCTTTATCTAAGAAAGATGATATGTACATCAACGAAAAAGTTGCGTGGGGAGTTTCACCCACTAAAATTTTAAGAGATGTGCAGAAAAGGGGAATTCCTCAAACATCTTCTCCACAGGACATACAACACTGCAAAGCTTTCATAATAACTAAAAAGAGGATCAGAGAAAGAGCAAGAAAAAGGAGGGAGAAAAGGCGATATCACAAGGATGAAGCAAAGGCAGTGTTTCTCATGGTGAATAAGCTTCATGAAGAAGACAATTGTGTTGTGTTGTATAAGCCGTATGGTGATGATGTCAAAATTGGTCCTGAAAGTATAAATTCACTTCCAGATCATAAGGAGTTGTTTATGATAGGGCTTCAAACCAAACGTCAAGCTCAATTGATGGCTGATAATTGTCATAAAGTTGTTCTTGTAGATGAGACCCACGGCACAAACCATCACAAATACCAACTTCTAACTCTTATGATTGTTGATGATAACCGAAGAGGATGGCCTGTGGCGCACCTGATCACCAGTAAAAGTGATGCTCTCACATTGCAACATTTCTTCAAGGCAATAAAACTGAATGTGCATTCAGCAACAGGAATTGAGTTGGACATAAATTGTGTTGTCTCAGATGACGACCCAGCCCTAATTAATGCAATGGATCTAGGGTTTGAAGGCTGTTTGGGCAAATTGCGTCATATTCTCTGTAAATGGCACTTATTAAAAACCTTTAAGAAGAGCTTGAATAAATATGTGCCCAGGAAGATGGTGGATGACATGATGACTGAACTGCGGGTGCTCATATATGAAAAAGATCAAATAGTTTTTTCTAATTTGCAGTCAGGATTTATTGCCAAGTACAAGAATTTACCTGAGTGCAAGGACTTCATTGATTATTATCAAACTTATTATGAGAAACGTGCAAATAAGTGGGCTATGTGCTTCCGCAATTTCCCCCATGCCAATATAAACACCACTGGCCATATTGAGTCCTTTCATCATAGGTTGAAAAGATCATACCTGAAAAGGAAAGTAAATAGACGAATTGATGACCTCATTTGTATTTTATTGGACATTGAATGGGACGACCATGTTACAAGAGTTCGAGAGGCAACTGTTGGTATGGCGTTCCAGCCACAGGAAATTTTAATGAGACATCAAAGAGGTATGGCCCTGCAAGATGAAGTTCTGAAAAAAGTTGATGACAATACATGGGACTTTAAAGCATCATCTGGTAAAGAAGTTTATTATATTGTACGGTACAATGAGGTCTGTCCATCAGATCATTGCTTTTATAAATGTTCTCAAATAGCCTGTGGTGGATCAGTTTGTTCTCATATGTACTCATGCTCTTGTAAAGACACCAACCCTCTCTGTAAACATGTGCACAAATTGCATTCTTTTCTTACCCGTGACCTTGTGAAACAGGTGCGTGACAATCAGAATTGTGATTCTGCCATTGATGATTTTCCTCCAAATGAAGAGAAGTCCATTTTACCTGAAGTTACAGTGAATGAATCTGAAAACAGAAGAACCCTGTCGAAAAATATTGAAGAATTAGAAGAGAATTTGTCTCTGTTGTCACAGTTTCATTCATCTTCCAAGGACAACCGTAACTCTTTGGCAATCTCCAATGCTATTGCTCATGCTGCTTCTGTTACCAAGGAGCTTGTTCTTCAGCTTCAGTACATGGCTGAAGATTCTGCTGTTGAAGATGTTGCTGGGATGGAACCAGCCATCAGGTTCAATTCTAATGAAAAACTCAAGACTCAAGCATCCCAAGTCATCTCCTTCAAGAAACCACCTGCCAAGAGGAAGAAGAAAGCACAGGGAGTGAGTCCAACAAAAAAACAAGCTGTTGTGAAGGACTTACTCTCAGCACTGAATGGTTCTAGTAGTTCTTTGACGTTCACTCCTCCTCCATCTTATGTATCAGATCCTCGTGACATTATTCTAGTAAGTCGCAATGAGAAAATCTCTTTGATTAACCTGAAGTCGTTGGAGCATCAATTGCCTGAAAGAGAGGTGGAGGATTACAAGAAGCTGGATCTCGCTTTCCAGGTTGGCTGGATCTACTCCTCCATCATCAACGCTTATCTGGATGTCTTGGAAGAAAAGTATCCGTCAGTCCTTTCTCTCCCATCAGAATTAGCTTTAAGAAGCTCCAGGGGATTTTCTAACTCAAATTTTCTCAAGAAAAAGTTTGAGGATACGCAAAAAGATCTGATACTTTTACCTATTAACTTGTCTGGAAGTCACTGGTGTATTATTGCAGTTCTCCTTGACTTACAACCAGCTCAGTTGTGGTATTATGACCCACTGCAGAACAAGCTAAACAAAGCAACAGAAAATATGCTTTTCCAGCTTTGTTCAGACTTAAAGTTACTGTTTCCATCAAAGTCAAACTGGGATTCAGTAGTCTATGTGCAGTCATTGAAACAGTTAGATTCAATCAACTGTGGGGCTCATATTTGTTATTTTGCACAGCAAATGTCCTTGAAAGTTCGGCCTTATCGCATTCACAGTGATATTAATGCTTTCCGCAAAGACATATATTCTTCGATTGTTGGCAATTGCTTGAAGCGAGAGAAGTTTGACTCTGAACAATGCCAAGTGTGCAACGAAAATTACCAGGACCTCAAGGCAGATGATAAAGTCTGGATTACATGCTCAAAATGCGAGCAATGGTTTCATGAATCCTGTGTCTCTGGTGTGTATGATGATTTTGTCTGTCCAGCTTCTTAAGTATTGTACTTTAATTTTGTCAGTTTTGTCACCATAGTTATTTGTTGTTCAAACTAGAGTAATTGCATTTACAAAAAATGCAACACAATTACAATGTCCACTAAAATAAAAGATTTTTATTTCAAACAGAATTGTACAGTGCATCAATTACTTTCCCTTAGACTTCGTTCAAGTGCTCCATTTTATTAAAAGAAATTAAATTAAAAGAAATTTATGCGACTAATCAGATTCATCGTCTATGTACTTCTTCTTCTTCTTCTGTAACAAAAATAAGTATCAGAACAATTTCTCCCAAAATCACTTGCTAAACAAGTCATTAAGTTGTACACACCTGAGACAAACTTAGTTTGCTTCGAACATGCGTAATCTGCTGAGAGCTGGAATTAAGTGATCGCTTTTTTCCCTGGCAAAAACAAACAAGAATTGCAGCAAATAAACACTCTGAACAAAAAAAGTTTAAGGGTTACAGCAATAGTGAATAAAATACGTACCACCTTGTCAAATGCTCTATTCTTTTTTTCATTTTCATTTATTAGTGCTTGCTTAGCATTCTCTAACTCCAAATTTTTCTCTTTTAATTCTTGGATACTTTTCAATACATCATTACGCTCTTTCTTCAACTCTTCATTGGTATTCATTAGCTCCTGATACGCCTTCTTCAATTCTTCACTGGCATTCAGTACCTCTCTGTATTTCTTTTCTAATTCTTGGTAACCATGCAGCATATCCTTAATTTCCTTCTTCAATTCTCCATTAGCATCCTCAACCTCTCTATTTTTCTTTTCTAATTCCTGGTTAAGTTTCAAAACATCATTTATTTCCTTCTTTAATGTTTCACTGGTATCCATTAACTTCAGATTTTCCTTCTCCAATTCTTTGTTGGCATTGATTGTCTCCTGATTTTTGTTTTCTGAATTTTGGTTACTAGTCAGAATATCCTCAATTTTCTTCTTCAATTCAGACGTTTCCTGTGAAATATGAATAACCATGAGTTCACATAAACAGAAGCCACACTTACTCATAAAGGAAAACGGACCACTACACAGTAATTAATTTTTTATGTATGTGCAAAATATCAGCAGTAATTGCATCTTACCTTGAGATGATCCACCTGCTGCATCTGATCAATTTTTTTAACATTTTCAATTACACCATTCACCATGTTTGTCAGTTCGTCCCTCAAAGGGGTCATAGCTTTCTGAATCCGTAGACAAACAAAGCAGGACCAATGGTCTAATCCTTTAGCTGGAAATAATATTTAAAAAATACAATCAATTAAAGCAGCATAAAATCCCACTTGTTTGGCAAAGATGACAGCCACGACAGAATCATTATGAAGCGTTTGTCTAACCATCATGAATAGTGCAACCAAACTAAATCAGAGAAGACCGATTCAAGCAGATTTGACTATTTTGTGGCTTAGTACACTTAATAATGTTATTGAGTACACCATGAAACACAAATTAATAGGTATTTTTCCTCTGTCAGTTAACTTAGCGGCAAAATTTTAATAAAACTATCCAGAATACGGTGTGTTAAAAAGGTGAACACCCTATTTGAAAAATCTAACCTGTATCCTTGCTGAGACCAACACATTTGATATGAAACCATTCTTCGCAGCGCTCGCATTGTATCATAACCCTGTAAAATAATCATAAATTTTTTTCAAATTAGTTTTAACTTTCTCTAAAGGGCATCTAAATAGCCCAGGCAGGCTCATGAAGCCAGCATTTATTTGTTGAATGATTCTTACCCAGATTCTACTTGACGGCAACAGCAATAAACCGGTTCATCCATGGCACAAGGAGGTTTTCCAATGATCTTGTGACAAAATCTTATAATATATTAATATATATTATAGAGATCGGTGAACTAACGGTCAGTAATACACGCTAATACAAACCCACGGCGAACCGCCTACTTCACCGGTTTCCGGCCTCGCCAAACAAAAAACGGTCGAAATCGGTGACGTCACTCGGCTCCTAAATTCTTTCAGGTGCCCTACCGGCCAAGCAGCAGATTAGGCTGCACTGCATTGTTTGGTTGGAGCATCATCTTTAGGCCATGGAATTGTTAAGCATGGTGGAGCTACACATAAATTTTGACTCGTTTAAATAAGGTGTGTGCAGCCTTCCTCTGTGAAACCTTCTAGTCTTCTTCCAGTATGATTCTCCTTTTAAAGACGAAACATAATGTTGTTTTATGTGATGTGAATGGGCTCCTTTAACAATTCCATGAATGGTGTACAACCTTCCAATGCGTCTTGCCTGTTGCCCTGTTGTTTGGTCTTATCTTTTTCTATTGTTTTGTACTGCTTGTATTGATTGTAATCTTATGATTGCAGGTTCACTCCTTCACTTATTAGATGATGCTGTAATGTAGTCGGGTCTTAGGTCGTTGGTGCCCGCTGGGGGGTGCCCCTTGGGTGCCTAGGAATGGGTAGTGCACTCAGCAACCTCTTCAGCAGTAATGGCCTGCTTGTATCAAACCATCGAGGCATTTCAGATTTGACAAGAGACCATGTAAGGCAGTTATTCGAAGTCTTGAGAGCTAATCCTCGCATAAATATTCAAAGACTTGAAGGGTTTCTGCAAGGAATACCAAAGGTTAATTATCTTCACATTTTGTCCCCTCTTTTGTTTCGTGACTGACAATTTCTTATTTAACTTTATATCTTTTTGCATTACAGTGTGATAATATCTTATTAGCTCATAATGGAGAAGGTTACAATTTATTACAAAAATGTATTGGCATTAACAATGTAGACTTGGTAAGATGGATCTGCTCAAGAAACCCTGATCTAAATCGAAGTGCTTGCTCTTTTCCTCTGCATATTGCATGTCTGAAAGGGTAAGATTTCTCAAAGTTTCCTGGAATTACATGTAAAAACCCTCCTAATTTCCATGTTGTGTCTTCCTTTTTCCAGGCATGAGCAAATTGTAGAGCTTCTCCTTAAGCATGGTGCAAGGGTCGATGTGGAGGCACGTATGTGTTGGCCTGGACCTCACAGCCAAAATTGTGAAGAGCGGGGAAAGTATTGTAAGTTCTAGATAATGCAGATAAAACCTTTTTCAAAATCTGTATTTATTGCTCTGTTTATTCACTGGACAAAGGCATGTATCACTTGGGCAATTTTTTTTTTGTGTTTTTAATTTAGCAAGTTCATACGGTGACCACATACCAGCTGAAAGAACAAGTGACAAGCTTCAAAATGCAATTTCCTATGCTATTGACGGGGACCAGGTTGTTATTTGCCTCTCTCCTCATTTTTAATGAGAAGGATTTGCCTGAATTTGCTTTGAATGAAATCGTTATCTGTTGTTGCGTAGGTAGGAATATTGGAACTTCTTATTCAAACTGGAGATGAGCATTGGTTTCCATGGCAAGCCAAGCGTCCTTTACTTCACATTGCTTGTGATAGAGGTGCGTTGAATTGCTGTAGGTACCTGGTGGAAGAACGGCCTGAAGAAGTAAACTTGTGTTTTGATGAGTACTACCCAATACATCAGGCTGCTCTCCATGATGTCCGTTTTGTTGAGCTTCTTATATCGTAAGTTCATCGGAAGTCTTACTTTGGATTCACCTAGAACCTCACTAATTAGGTCGTGTTCTGTAGGTGTGGAGCCCAGACAACTGTCCGTACAGCAACTCAACAAATGACTGCGCTACATATACTTTATCTCATTGGGCGAAAATCTGCTCAAGATACCTTGGCAACAACACGTCTCCTGTTGGATAATGGCATGCGAGAGTGCATCAATGAAGCTGATTCTCTTGGCAATACTCCACTCCATGGTCTTATTGTTAGATATGCTTTGGAAGAAGCAAGATTTGGTTATGATCATGATAATCAGCCCTGGAACAAGTGGGATGTCTTACATTTGGTAGGGTTTCCAAGACATCAACTCATTTGCTATGAGAACTTTGCACTTTAAATCTCATCTTTTACACCTTATTTATCTTGTCTTGTCTGAAGGTTCGCTACCTACTTCAAAATGGTGCAAGACCTTCTATTAATCAGCCAGGAAATTCAGCACTAGCTTGCGTCCTGCGACACGTTCGAGATTGGGAATTCCGATATGAGCTTATTAATATGCTTCTGCAAGAAGGTGGAAATCCCAATTTTGTTGGTCGTGATGGTTCTGTTCCTCTTATGGTCTGCCTTGTCCCCTTAATCAACAAAGATCCCTTACATCATTTCAACCACAACATGAAGGTAATCTATTGAAAACCGAGAAAAATATGCAGATTCTATGCAGAGTGAAATACACTGTTTTTAGACTGTGGTTTAGGATCTGACACACCCCTGTGTCGTGGGTTTGCCTTTCTTGCACTCAGAAAAAAATAACACTATGTGTTCAGTAAACCCTCAAACACTGGGGTGTTTCGTCCTTTTCAAACTGCAAAGAATTGTTCTGTTCAATAATTATAATATTAAAAATAATTTCAGGTCTGTTATTTGAATTGTGTTCGACTGTTATGCAAACATGGGGCAAGTCCAAACTGTTCCTCACGATCCAACTTAACGCCTTTACATGTTCTCATGTTTACTGCCAGTGAGAGTATAGCGCTTTCACGTCAAGATGAAAAAGCTCAGAATTTTGAGTTCATTCGTAGCCTATTGGTAAGAAACGTTTTAACCTTTCTAGTTATGTGTTCAATGATTTTAAAAACTCAAATCCCAAAAAATGTGATGAATTATTTTTGTTTTATACTTTTTTTTCTGTTTAGATAATTCTTCTTCAACATGGGTTGGATCCTAATGTCCGATTTTCTCAAAAGACACCACATATCCTCCCAGCAGTAATGGGGATGGTGTCTCAAGCTCGTTCACCTGGAGATCTAATTCATGTGCATTCCCTCACCTTGGCTCTCCTTCAACATGGTGCAGATCCCAACATAATTGTCCCACCCCCAGACCACATAACAATTTGTAATTCTCAATCATGTGTTTTAAAGAGAGCATCCAACCATGTAGGTTTGCTGGCCTTTCAAGGCATTGTATGATCATAAGGAACACTGCTGCATTTATAAATTTCTTCTCTTTTCTGCAGGTACTCTATTACTACATAGTGACAATATGCAGAAAAGAAGACATAACAATGGACCCAGCCCAAAATTTTGTTGCAGTTATTATGCTTTTCTACCTTTGTATGGAACATAGACCTCTTTTCTCTTGTTTGAAAGTCATTTTTACCGCTTTACATTCGGGCATCATATCAGTGAAGGGTACATCTCTCCTTAACGTGATTCGTGAGTTGTATGCTACACCTCGCACACTTAAACAAATATGCCGAGTGACCATTTATAAGGCATTGAATAGGTGTCCTGGAGAGCATGCTAACAAATTACCTCTTCCTCCTGCACTGAAAGATTACTTACTGAGCTTCGAACCTTAGAATGACGTGTATTTATTATGATAGTTGTTTCAGATTTTGGATTTATCAGATAATGGTTTGTTGGTTTTCTTACATAGTTATTATTTTAAAATTTATTTTAATATGACCATTGGTGCTACTTTACCAACTACTCCACCTTCAGTTAGTTAAGACTATCTTACTTGCTAAGGAAAGTTCTTCTCACTGTTTATAACGATCTGAACAACGAGTGCTCTAAACACCCACCCTCTCTCTTGAGTTCTTGTGGTTTTATTCAATTTTATTATCTTTGTTCCTTAGATTTGTTCTAAAAAGAATCTTTTGTATTTGTTTATTGGTGCTGCATTACTTAATTACTGAATTCAGATTTAATCCCACTTCCATTCCTTTGTTCATTTTCTTTGTGGGGTCTCGTTCCTAGTTACCCAAGCTATTGTAATATGATTGTATTGTTATATTTATGATCTTATTTCATTGTACAGTACAGCAGGTGTAATGTCATTTTAAAAAAAAATTTAAAAAAATGCGATGAGAGTGTGGACATTACACAATTTAAACCTGCTTTCAGCTTTGTCATGATGAAGATAAGAACGATCATTGAGCAACTGCAAATTACTTATCTTGATGAAAAAGACGGTTTCTTTTGTCCATTGACTGTGATTGACTCTAGTTCACAACACAATTATTAATATTGCCTATGGAAAGTTCACGCTTAATTTAACAGGAAGGAAACATTAATTTGTTTTACTTATGAGGCAATCCTGTACGATTTTCCCAAATATTTTCACTGGCACATTGTGACTTATTGTTATTTGTCTAATTTAATTGTGACCAACACCTCAAGCAGAGTAGATTTGAAGTAGTTTTGTACTTAAGTAAGGCCATCTGTCTAGTTTGTTTGTGTGCTGCTCTTAAACAAAAGGCTTATTTTAAGAGGTGGTTGCAGCTCCCTGTACTGATGTTTAATTAAACATTAATGCATTTGCAGGAAAGACTGGTCTGCATGTTAGTACTTTGATGTTAGACTCCCACCTCCATTATTTCCCAAGAAATTTATGATTTTTTCCAATTTTTTTTTTACCAAGAAAGCAGTTTTGTGTGAACACACATTTCTCAAACAATCAATTTGTGGGTGTTTTTCCTTTTTTTAGGATCTCTTCACTATTCTCCAATGTTATTTATACATTTTTTTTTTTTTTTTTTTTTTTTTGTTATATTGGAGATGACGTGTTTGAAGTTATACCCATTATAACTATTCTGTTGCCCTGGAAGTTAGTCAAAGAAAATTAATCCTGCTGGTGCATTCTTCATTGCCATTTCTTACTTGAGGGAGTGAGATGATGCGTTCAAGATGTTCGCTGAGTTTTACACTTGATATTTTCCATATTCCATTGATGTTTGTATTTCAAGTTTGTTAATATCAGACAGAGTGAAGTTCAACATCTCAGAATACAACAGGAAGTGCCAATAGTTCTTAAAAGAGGGCTCATTTTGAATGATTGTAACTTTCAAGGTGTTGTTATAAATAAATGCATTTTAGAAAAAGAAATTGTTTGCAACTATTTTTTTATTGAGTTGTGAATCACATTTGTACCATCTTCATAAAGTAACTAAACCATTCACATCCAAGTACAATCTTTTATAATTAACGATAATTGATGTAGGTGTACACAATTTAAGTAAGAGGTAGTAAAGCTTTGATTTCTCACTGAATTAATGTACATGGCCTAGACCTCACATGAGCTTCACTGATTCACAATTTCATAGTTTTTCTACCATCACCGACGTTCTGCAAAAGGGTTGCATCAATAAATTTGCAAACTCATTTTTAAGAATACACAGATTGACAAATCACCAATATGGGTCCGTGTGCATGTGTGGTTCACTGCACAATTGTCAAAGATCAAAGTGAAGTTCACAGTGAAAAGTTGCTCTTTGGGGGCTTGGAGACAAAGAATACAAATCCATGTGTTTTTCATCTTGTTGTGTAACAAACTTAAATTGAAATACACAGAAAGACTTGATTTCCAACCTGTGCTTGTGTTAAAAATTGTGGTGCTTGATTTCAAACAACTACAAGCACACAGCAATGCACACCTTATTTAGAATAAAGAATAAAGAAAAAAAAAAAGAAAAAAAAGGAAAAGCTAAATAAAAATTCATGAACATTTATTCCTGTAAACCATGCATACTTTTTACAAACTGGAAGTAAATGAAGTGAAAATAATTACTCTGAATTGCTTGCTGATGATGTCACATTATTGACATATCAAATTGATTAAGTTAAATAAACATAAAAATACAGTGCATCTACTGTACTATTCATATTAGTGATAGCATAATGCTACATAAAAGCACATAATATTTATACAAGAATCTGCATAATCATAGGCTTGACATTGTCTACAATATAAAAGATGTCATTATATAAATATAATGATTCAAGTTTGATTGCAATACTAAGAAAAACAAATTAAGAATGTAGAATTTCAGCGACCATTTAGTGACACATTACCCATGTATCCCATGCCTCTGGATGAAGCAGAATATTGATTGCTGTATGCTGATGAATTGCGATCCATGTAATCATAGCGTCCACTGGACATCATGCCACTTGGGTAGTTACCCGAAGTTGCAGACACTGAGGGTTGCGCTGCTCGGACATAGTTGTCGGACCTGTATTCTTCATTACCTCGGTATGCCTGAGCAAAGGCAGCAGATCCATAACCAGACATGGAGCTTCGCTCCCTGGAATAATCATTCCTGTTGTCGCTTTGCATATCCCTCATATCATTGTTGCTGTAGCCTCTGAGATCAGCCATGTCATTCCTTGCCAAACTTCGCATATCTCCCCCATCAACAACAGGACCAGACCTTACATCTGATCGTGTGTCCATGTCATTGAAGGTCCTGAAATCAGCCCGGGGAGCCTCGACAGGCATCTCCCTATAGAAACCAGAACGGAATGCAGCATCACCTCTGCTCCCAGAGCTGGTATCAACATTGCGGATGTCACGGACGTCACGAATGTCACGAACGTCAGGGCGGAAGTCGTCCCTTACATTGCCTCGGAAATCATTCCTCAAATCAGAAACGGGATTTATATCCATTCTCATATTCCCACCAAAGTTTGCAGCTCTATAGGCTCCAAAGTTGCCACCAGAATGTAAATTCTCATGATGAGGTGCAACACCTGTACCAAAGTTACCAGGTGAGTTACGGAAGCCAGCAGCTGGATTCTGGAAGCCCATTTTCATGGGCTGTTGGTTTGCAACAAATTTGTTAGGGGCATTTTCAGCTGGTTTGCCAGGAAAGCGAGGATTCGGACGACCCGCAAAGGGTGGTTTATTCATCGCAGCAGCAGGTTTGTTGGGAGGAACGTTTTTCTTCGGCGCAGTTGGACCTGTAGTGGGGACCTTTCTATTGACTTGAGGAGCTGGTTTCTGAACAGCTGCAGCATTAGCATTTGGGCCAGATACAATATTGTACGTGACAGAAGGGCCTGGGCCTGCAGCATTGAAATTTGGTTTGGGACCAGGTTTGTTGACACCAGCATTAGCACGATTTCCAGCATTGCCAGGAACGAATTTACGAGCAGGCTGTGTTACATTAGCTGGCTTGTTGGCAAACTTTGCAGGGCTGGGTTTGGCTCCCTCTCTCTCTTTCATCAAACCTTTCTTCTTCATGTCAATAACAGCAGCCTTGTGCTCGGCAAGATTCATGTGTGAAGAGAACTGGTTGTCAAAGTTGCATCCAAAGTTGCAAGCATTGCAAAGGTACAGCCACTTCTTCTCAGATGCAGCTACTACAACTGCAGCTGCTGGCTTGGCTTCAGTTTTTCCATTGACAGCAGTAGCTGGTTTAGCAACAGTGCCTGGTTGCTCCACTGAACGCTTGTGGCGTTTGCTGGTTAAGTGTTGATCGTATTGCTTCTGACCAACAGATATCACTTTGCATAATTTGCATTCAAATTGCTGCTTATCTTGTTTCTTTTCAGCAAGATTCTTCTTGTGCATCTGAGACTCCTCATGGTCACTGAGGTCAGTTGGAGAATTGAAGAACAGCTTGCAGATCTCACAATAAGACTTGCCTTGAGCTCTGGTGACATTCAGCATATGGCGCTTACCATTCATATGTTGCTCGTAATCCTGCTGCTTCATGATAGTCAACTTGCAGATGTCACAGTTGAACTTCTCAATAGGGGTACTAGCAACGTTTTGATTTTTCATCCGTTTCGGTGATGGAGCAGAATCTTGATCGCCACTGCGCTTCTGAGCCTGATTGGTTGCAGGCTTTTCAGCGCTGGCTTGTGTATCAGTCTTCAAAGGGGAATGGCTAATTTTAGACTTGTGCGATTCACTGTTCATGTGCTCATGATAATTGGTGAATGAACAATTGCACACCTGGCAGTTTAACTCAATGAGTCCGGTGTCAGACTTCCTGGGAGAGCCGCTGATCTTAGATGCTTCATCTCGCTTTTCGTCTACAGCAGTTGCATTGTCATTTGTAGGCATCTGATTTTCCTCGGTCTTCTGCACAGCGTCGTCAATCTTAGCATTGTCAGCACTTTTATCCTCAACAGCTTCACTACCCTTCTCTACATTGTCTTCTTTCTCAAAAACAGTTTCCAAAGTAACTTTGACAGACTTTCCCTCATCTACTTTAACTTCTTCTGGTTGGTTAGCAGGCTCATCCTTCTGAGGGGTCACACCAGACCTTGACCTCCTGTAAGAGAGCACAAATTTAGTCAAGGGAAAAAGAGGTAATAAAAATAATGAACTTAAGTTGTAAGAAGTTCTGTTTTCAAGTCTTCTTACCTGGTTTGACGCATTTTCAGTCAAAATGTTAAAAGCGTTTTGATGATGCCACTTTAAATTTGTGACGTTTGCTTTCTGTATGCTCTCTGAAAGACTTCTCAGAATTCACGGTAGTGTTACAAGGACTGCAGTAAAACTGTCCTGAAAGAAAAGAAGAAACAGTTGATTCAACATTAAAAAATAATTGATCTAAATATATTTGATTGGCTGCACTTGGACACATGGAAAACAGAAAATACTTCAGAGAAAGTAGTTCAAAATGCAAAGTTTTCATTTTGAGTTATGCTGTCAGAAGCCCAAATGTCAGATAAACTATGTAAAATTACAGAACACTGTTAAGAGCTTAAATAAAAATTATGCCTCTCAATCAGATGACAGGAAGCATACAGTGAGCCGATTAAAGAGAAGAAAAGCAATAAAACCAGTATAAATTCCTAACTAAGACAGCCACGGCAATTTGCCAAATTGAAAAGAATGCGACATAAAATGAAAAAGAAATAACTGATAAGGCAGTAACATAAAGAGGGATAAAACATTTTCATTGCAGTTTCATCCCGTGGGCATCCAAGTTACGTTGAGAGTACCACTCAAACAACCGCATCATGGGGAGATTCCGAATGGGTCCCTAACCTTCAAAAAGAACGCTCTCGAGTTCTCAGCCAAAACTACGAGTAGTATACGCCAAATTAGGAGCACACACATTAGCCACAACATCAAATAAATCTAGTGCACTCCCTCGTTATCGGCACACAAACAGAAGTCAGAGATAAGGGCGTTCTCGATCTAAAACAATTTAGGCCACTCTTGCTTGCTATAGCATTGGCGGCAAAGCGTTACCGAGGGTAAACGAAAGCAACGGAGTTCCAAGGAAAGACCTGCCGCGAAGTAGCGCTATCGATTTCGAAAGTACGCACCTCACTTCGCCGACGCGAAGAAAGATTAAGACACTCCTAAAGCAGTCAATTTAAGTTTTGAAGTGAGTCGGCGATGCGTCAAACACGACGAAAAGGAGCTTGGGGATGCCACTGCCACGAACAAACGCTTCTTCCCCTCCCCTTCCTTCCTCCTTCCCCTTTCCCGTGCTATTTGCCACAAACAGGTGAACCAACCAACGAAGTCAAATGTCTCTCCAGCCGGACCGGAAGGGGCGACCAGAGAGCGACACTAGCGCACTCTACCAACCTGGAGTATCGACACGGCTAAAGCGCTAGCGCTACTCCCCGTCCCGTCCCCGTGTGTGACATAAGCCAAAACCGATGCACTGGACAGAGTTTTCCAGAAATTTTAGATCTATAGGGTACTCACCTGATGGGGTGCGATAGATCGACATGTCAGTGGAAACTGCATTTGTTCTGGCCAAGTTTCCATCCGTAATCACGCTTGCCAAGATAGACTCTGCATGTTCGACCGGTGGGGGAACTACACTAGAAGCTTCAGATACTATTCCAGATCTTGCCGCATTTACCAGAGCTTTGCGGTGTTTAGTTCCAGCATAGTGAGATTCAAGATGTTCTTGTGAAGTGGTGCTAATTTTACAAAGTTCACAGACAAACCTGTTGTACAGGTTCAGAGGAAATTATTAGTTTGGAAAGTTTCTGTTGTACAGCCCTGAGTCCACAAGACTTCATGGGCAACAAACATTTAAAAAGAAACAAAAAAAAAAAACTTACTTATTGCTAAGTAGTGGTGGTGCTTTTAATGTCGGTAAGAGGTTCAAAGGGTCATTACTCATGGGGTCAGGTACTGCTTCATCAGAGCACGGCTGAGAAAAACTTTCTCCTATTCCAAACCGGTTATTTGGGTCCGCTGGGGCTTCAACCTTTTTAGCTTTCCTGCAACAAAAAGTTTTTGTTATTCAATTTTTGAAACTCATAAATATTTAGTTGTTTGGTTTTAGAATAAAAGTATTTCTCTTTGAAGATAATTTACAACCTTGATGGGTTGTAACCAAGTCTTAAAGCTCTCTGATGAGGTTTTCCCATTTTATGCTGCTGTCCATGCTTTACTGAGGTGAAAGCAACATCACACAGTTTACAATAAAAATCCTCAGGGTTAATATCAGTCTGGAAAGAAGAAAAAGTAAGGAATTTGTACATGAATATGATTTTGTTTTCATACGTATGTTGAACTTCAGTCTTACTGGTATGTCCAGCTTTGGTCTCTTAATAAGTGGTTGTCCAGTTTTTTCACTCCATGTCTGAAGCCATTGCCGGACCTTCTTTTCATGGGGTTTCCCTGAGTAATGGACTTTGGCTTGCACTGTAGAGCTTGACTAAAGAAAGAGAGTCCGATTCAGAAATTATTACAAAATTATTTTTAACCAGCTGAAAGACATAAGTACTCACCAAAACCTCACACAGCTTACAAGTCAAAGCTTCAAACAGATCAGTTAATTCTTTTGGCAATTGTGGGTCTTTAGGATCTAAATTCTGTTCTAATTTGTGATCTTTGTCTGAAAATAAAAAAAATAATTTTGGAGGGGCTTAAGGGAAAGATAAGGCAAGTCTTCTACTGCAACTTACAGGTAGTCGTAGCAGGAGTAAATTTAGGCGCTGTTGGAGCTTTAGTTTCCAGTTCTGTGGTGGAGTTAGGGTCTGCAAGAGATGTTAGCTTGCTTTCTCCTGTAAGGTGAAGATTAATTTAATAAAAAACGTAAAAAACAGATTTTTGTAACAATCATACCTTGATAATATTTGTTGATCCATAATATGCTTACCAGCATATTGTTCACCAGGTACACCAGGTGGGTGAAGCTGCTGAAAGACGCCAGTTGGACCTGTAGCAAAACCGGTTGTAGTGGCACTATCAACTTTACCACGAGCTTATGGGTGAAACTCTGCACTTACGTTCTGCATTTGAAACTTGCCATGGCCCTTGGAGACCTGGAGGGGCATGTTTCACAGGCGCCCAATGTGGTGGGCCAGGTTGATAAGGCTTTCTATGTTGGTGGAACTTGGCGTTATTATGCTGGGTATAGATTGGAGCTGAGGGATTATGGTATGGCGTACCAAAGCGGTGCTGTGTATTGGACGATTCACCGAGTGGGGGAGGTGGTGGTGGAGGCGGAGGCAGACTTAAGTGACTTCGAGGCAGCATCATCACACCTCTTGGATTATTTCCGGGAGGCATGGATGGATGGCGAGGAGGCGCCATGTGATAACCAACTTCCTGTCGGAACTGACTACTGGGATGAGGGGCTTGAGCATTGGGAGCCTTGGCCGTACCGGACTCTATGGAATGTGGTGGTGGCGGTGGAAGTGGAGGCGGCGGGGGCGGGGGAGCAAGAAGCAGTCCAGATACTTCGTATGGGTATGAGTTCATGACTGCAACAAAAACAGAATGAAGACATAAATATTTACATTTCAGAGAGTATAATTTTCACATCCAAGCAGACAGCAGAGCCAGTGTAGATGGTATGGCCTAACCGGCAATATGCTATCATAATAAAGCTGTAACACTTGACTACAGGGATGAATCCTAACCTGAATGTTTGACAGAATACAATCCAAATGGTGAAGAGACATGACAAAAGGCACCTGCATGTTAGCTATTTTTTATTGAAGACATGAGGTACTCTTGTAATGCCACAGGAGAAACTGAATGCAGGAAATTCCAAACCATTTCTGGACCTACTGAACGTTTACCACCTTGGCATCTGATAAGGAAAAACCAGCGACGATATGCTTTTGGTTATTAATTTGAACTGACGCACCTTGAATGGATAGATTCAACTCTCTTTGACAGACATATAGACAATGCGTCCCAAAATGAACGGGCCGGTCCCAACAGGCTTTCTGCTTTGTTGACACACAATGCACGAACGCAGCGATTTTGTGCCATCACTACCATCACTTCCGTCGGCTGCCAGGACCACGTGACCCACCCCCACCATGTAGATCACCTGTCCTACCCTTGCAAGGCAAGACATAGAGATTCAACAATTTCATGCTTGGTTCTCATAAATCATAGGAAAATTATGATCCGTTATTCTTTTTACCCTTCTGACTTTGCGGCAAACTCGGCGCGGTCTTCTTAATCTCTCAGAAGTTGCATGTTGCATTCAAACCCCATATCCGGCCCGCCAATTTGGATATGAATTTTTCATTCAACCGGCTCCTCAAAAACATGGAAGTGGGGGCAGGGGCCGGTACGTAAGATCCGACAAGATTATCCATCCATTTATCTGTGGTGGCTTGTTTGTGAGAAGTCGGGAACTGTGAATCTGGTCGATTTTGCAGCAGTGTCGCTCCTCGCGAGAAAGTGTAACTCTTTCCCGCTAGTCAAGTATCTGCTTTCAATTCCTAGTTGCAGACATACGTCTCAAGGACAAAGAAATGTAAGGGTTTTGTTCTGTTGCACATAGAGTTTTCAATCAAAAGCTGGTTAAATCAAACTATTTTTACAGTATCATTGCGTATTTCATTTTCTGATTTTTGGGTTGTGTTCTTTTTTTAAGATGGCGTTAACAGAAACATCCAGTGCTAAATGTTTTGGAGGATGGCAGAAAGTCTTTGCTCATGAAAGGTTTGTATGATTCTTGTAGTGACGACATGCTTGTCTCTATGCACTATGTCTATAAAATACTCAGCAGTCGTGCATTCAGTTTTCAAATTTTTTTCATTTTATTTTCTTCTCCTGCTATATGTTGCCTGTAGGGCTTGTAAACCTGTATCAGAAATGTCTTCTGATTTCAGCAAAGAACTTGGTTGTCCCATGAACTTCGCCATCTATCTTCCACCTCAAGCAGAAGATGGGAAAGTTCCTTTAATATTCTGGTTGTCTGGCCTCACTTGTACTGAGCAGAATTTTATTACTAAAGCTGGAGCCCATCGCTATGCCGCAGAACATGGTGTTGCAATTGTTTGTCCAGACACTAGCCCTCGTAAGTGATGTGATGGTGTAAGCACTTTGCACCTTCTGCATTTTTATTGATCATTGGTTATTCCTTAAGGAACTAAGTTTTCACTTGCATTTGATAGGTGGCTTGCAAATTCCTGGAGAGGATGATGGATGGGACTTCGGTTCTGGGGCTGGTTTCTACGTCGATGCCACTGTTGAGCCATGGAAAAAGAATTACCGCATGTACTCATATGTCACTAAGGAACTGCCTACAGTCATTTTTGATAACTTCCCTGTCTCATCTGATAGAGTTTCAATCATGGGGCACAGGTATGAGTTGATCGTAGGACTTTCTATGTATAGCTAATTTGAAAGAGTGAAAGAGAAGATTACATTCTGAAATTGTTGAATCTTTTGTTTTCAGCATGGGTGGACATGGTGCTTTGATTTGTGCATTGAAGAACCCTGGAAAATACAAGACTGTCTCTGCATTTGCTCCTATTTGCAACCCCACTGAGGTGCCATGGGGGCAGAAAGCATTTTCTGGTTATTTGGGCTCAAGAGGAAGTGGAGACAGCGATCTGTGGGCTCAGTATGATGCAACCCTTCTTCTTAAGAACTACTCAGGTCCTCCCATGGACATACTGATTGACCAGGTAAACCATATATTTTTAGAGCTACACACCAGTGTGTTTATTGAAAACATTTTGTTTCTCTATTTATTCAATACTGGCTTTCCTTCGTTTTATTTTAGGGTACACGAGACACATGGCTTTCTCAACTCTTACCTGACAACTTTGTGAAAGCATGTCAAGCTGCAAACATGCCTGTTGTTCTACAAAAAAGGGATGGCTATGACCATGGGTATTTCTTTATTTCCACTTTTATTGAAGACCACATCAAACACCATGCCAGATACCTCAAAGCGTGATGGTTTTTAATCAGCTCCTCATGATGACATTATTTGCCATTTTCCTTGAAAAAATATATATGTATATGTAAATTTTTTATTTTATTTGAGTAATTTCATAGAATGTAGCCTGTTCCTTTACCTTCTTCCTAAACCAACAAACAAAACTACCTCAAAAGCCAGTTCAGTCCAAACCAAACAAATACTGCGCCTCATAGGCCAGAGAGTGTTACCAGACAAGCCAGAAGTGGAAAGTCAAACTTTCGTGCCTTCTTAAGTCAATTCGAAGGTCAGAAGGGAAAGGAGCTCGGCTTGCTAGCTCTCGTGAAGCTTTTGGCGGCTTGGTCGTGGCCCCTTCAGCGCCTGTGAGGTAGGCCAGCTTCCCGTCCCGCAACACACCGGCGAGCAGACGGCGGCCTACTTTGCCCCCTTCAGCGCCTGAGAGGTAGGCCAGCTTCCCGTCCCGCAACACACCGGCGAGCAGACGGCGGCCTACCCTGCCCCTGAAGGCAGCAAGGGCAGGGTAGGCCACCGTCTCCACTGCGGTGTGTTGCAGGACGACCCGGTGGTCATTCCAGGCGCCTAAGGTCGCAAGCGCAAGCGGTGCTCTGAACGGGCGGCCAGTACTGCGACTGCACGGACGAGGAGTCGGAACCGCCAAAAAAAAAAAAAAAAAAAAAAAAAAAAAGAGCAAATACCCATAGGCGTTTGTGAGTTGTGCCGGTTAAAGAACGGCCCCTGGCTGGGAGCACCCTGCCCCCCTTACCGCTTCCCCAGTCTAGACGTGCAGCTCATAAAACGCTCTGTCCGTCGCGATAAGTAGAACGTGCCAGTGCTCTTCTCAACTGTCTACACAACCCTGGCTCTGACCTTTATCCCCTCAAACTGGAAAATATGGGTGCAAGGGGTATCTTTGCCTAGATTCTACACCCAGCAAGAGCAGTGTCAAATCGATACCGGCGGCCAAATTTTTCAATCAGTTTCCATTCGGTGGTCCCGTGGTTCTCGCGGTGGGTCCTCTGCTTCGGGTTTTTGCAACCATGTTCCGCGACGCATCATCGGCGAATAGGCAAGCCTGCTAGGCTGCCGCTGGCTGCGGTGGGTCTGGCGAATCGTCTCGCCAAACTTAGATTAATAGGCGTCGCCAAAGGGAACCGAAAGTCTCACTTGGCATCGCGATAATCAGCACAACTGCCTTTTTGTACGGTCCAAAGTCGCCTGGCGCGGCGCTGGTATCGGGTCGAAGCATCAAGATCGCAATTAGCTGAGGCGAGCCGTCCGCGAGCCGCGAGTGCGCGGTCGCAGCGAAGATTCGGCTCGGCAGCGGGGGAAGGCCCACCACAAAGTGACACCTTTTTATCCTCCGCGGCGTTTCTATTTTCTGTTTCTTATCTCCCTATCTCCCTTCACCTCTGCACGCCGGATGTAAACGTCTTCCCGCCCGGAAGCAGCTGGGGGGCGAGTGTTTAAACCTGACCCTGCGCATTATTTGCCGACTTCTTCCCTCTCCCGGGCCAACGCCTTCGCGGAACGGCGGCAGTGGCCTCTGAAAGTGGATGAAAGTGTGGGCGACGAAGAGTGACTCACAGACTCACAGGACAGCGCCAGAAGGACTGTGCACTTTGGAGCGGCCCTGAGGGCTCGCCCCATCATGACTATCTTTACACGCACATGCACGCTCGCTTGCATTTACGGCAGCCACGGCGTTGAGGACCAGGCTCACGTCAACCTTCAAGCTTACTTTCCAATTATTGTTTGAATCGTCGGAACGCACCGCACCCGCCGACCGTCCAACTATGTGACGGAATTTGTCTAGTGTAAAGGACAGTAGGGACTCGTTCGGATTTTTTTACCTGTCTTTCTAGTATTTGGGCCTCTGCTAGCACTGCACTCCAAGCTGCGGCCGTCGCGGCGACCTGGGCAGTGCAGCAGCGCAGCGAACCGGTTAGAGTGATCTGGACGTGCGGACGGGAGGGGGCCAGCCCGTCCGTGCCCTCGGCCAGCCCTCGCCCTTCGCCTTCCGTCCTTGTACCCGGCGCCTCAAGAAGGACGACATTCAGGCACAGGTTTGCCTATGCATTGCATATGCTGACCGTCGCAGGCGACGACGAGTGCAAGCTGGCGTCGCTGGCCGACTCAGTCTTTCGACATCGCCACGTCACCGGCATTTTCGCCTCCATATTCATTCCGCCCGCCGCAACTGAATAGGCATCCCCCAAACAAGTAGTGTCGGCGGCGACGCGACCACGTGACACCGGCCTCGCAGCTTGTGTACGATGACGGCCGGAACCGACTTGCAGGTCGCCCGAGTCGCTTCTTTGGCAAGCGGTCTATAAATAGCGTTGCGTCATGCAACGGCCGTCTAATGGATTCACCGGGACCCCCTTTTTTTTCCCTAAGTCGCCAAAGTGTACACTCGGCGGCCGCGATGATCGACCCTGGCTGCGCGGCGCAGCGGGTACACAAGCCGTTCAATCGAGTACATCGCGGAAAATGGATGAATGACCTCCAGCATTACAATAATACTCGTGGCGCGGAGGCGCGCGGCGAGGGAATGACCCCAACAATTCACTCCGCAGTGCGGCGCAAGCTTCAAAGAGAACATGTGGTGCAAAATTGTTGCCGGCAGGCCTCCTTTTTTTTTTCCTTTTTTTTGGGGGGTAAGTTTTACAGTGCTGGCTGTGATACCGCGTATCACGGAGCCGCCCGCCGCGGCTGTGGCAGCTCTCTCTCTCTCTCTCTCTCTCTCTCTCTCTCTCTCTCTCTCTCTCTCTCTCTCTCTCTCTCTCTCTCTCTCTCTCTCTCTCGTTGCGGCCACGACGTGCAGCGTGCATGGCGCGCTTTTGTTGACCAGACGGCTGTTGCAGCGGCGGCGCAGGGTGCACTGGATTATCACCAACAATAGCGCAGCAGGCTGATTCCGGCACAGAGCCTCTGTCGCGTTGTCTCTCTCGCACTCAGGAGGTGTCCCTTCGGGGTGCGAAAGAGACAGAGCGAAGAGTTTCTCCGACTCTAATGCTCAAAGTATGGCAAACGGGTCGCGCGACGCCCAGACGGCAGGATGACGCCACTGCGTTGTGAGATGTTAAGGGCTGAGGGTGGTTGAGCGGTGCGGGGCTCGGGGCTGCGGGGCCGCCGTCGCGGCGTTGACTTCGACCGTCGGCGGCCTCGGCGTCTTCTCGGAGCAGCCGCGTCGAGGGGCAACAAGCCCGGCGCCAGTCGAGTGATTCCACGCAGGGCGGCTGTCTCTCTCGCGCCCGTGCGGGGCGGCCTTGCAGTGCGAGAGAGACAGAGAAAGGCAGCCTGCAAGGACCGCGGCGGGGCAGGTGGGCCTCGCGTTCCGCCCGCGGCAGGGCAGTGCACCATCCGATGCCGATGCACCTGAGATGCGCGAGGATCCCCCCCCCCTACTCCCCGCCGCGGGAGTTCCCTACCCCTTTCCCCCGCCTCCACTCCACGTGTTCGCCGCCTGCTCGGCAGGGATCGGGCGGGATCGGGCTCGGGTTCGGGCCCCCGAGTGGTCCCCGAATGACTGCGAGCTGACGAGTCTGGCCTGCTAGACAGACAGCCCTGCCGACAGACGGCATATGGAACTTGGACTTCGAGTCGGTCCCGCCGCCCCGCCCCTACCCGCCGGCCTGCCTGCTGTCTGCCTGGCGCAGCCTGGCGCGCAAGTTCCAAGTGAAGCCCTGGCCCTGACGGCTCGCCCTGCCGACCCGGTGCGTCGCGCCTTCAGTCTCGGCCAGTCAGTCAACCACAGACCGGTCTGCGCAGAGCCCACGTCGCCGCGAGTGAGCTGAACGCAGAGCCAGCGAGCGCGCAGAGCAGCTGCATTGCGCGGTGTGTCGCGAACCTTGCGGTGAATCGAGCGAGCGACGGCCGAAGCCCCAACAAGAATGGTGAGTTTTGTGGTGTATCAAGGCGATAAAGGAGTCCCCTTCTCCCAATTAGTTTTGCGCAACGCGGGAGCGCCGCGGCGTGGCGGAGCAGGGCGGAGCGAGGCCCCTGCTTAGGTGCCCCTTGGCGCCCCCTGCCCCTCGCGGACTGGCTGGCCGGTGGCCGCAGCCCCCGCAGCCCCGCCCCATTGCCCCGTCCACCAGTTTGTTTTCGGTTGTTGCGGCGCGACAGTCCATGCCGCCCCGGCCCGGCCCCATCACCTTGCCGTCGTCCCCCGGCCCCGCCCGGCCCACCGCGCCCACCGCGACCATGACAGAGGCCACCAACGGACTCGTGAGTAGAGACTAGTCGGAAGGGAACCCGCGCCCTTGTTTTAGTGTCTGCCCAACAAGGAGCTGGGGAATGGGCCGGTGGGTGGCCCCGGACGGTCCAGGTCCTGGTTAGCGACACGCTGCCATGACGGCGGTGGTGTGGCAGTGGCCCAGACAAAGGCCCGGGCCACCGGGACACCTTAGTCAAATGCGCCGCGCGGTTCGCACTGCAGTCACGATAAGGAAGGCGTTTGTGCCAATGTTGCACGAGGTTAGTTACCGTGGGGCCGTTCGTTCCTCGCCGCGAGTCATGCTGGACCTCGCAGTTTGCCCTTTGCACCGCTCGTGCGTTCGCAAACCACCTCTTCTGGAAAATCCAAAGCTGTAGACTTTGGTTTCCACCGCACCCCGTCCCAACTCGGCGGTTCCGTGTTGTTTGCACGACCCCGCCCCGAATGGCCGTCTCGGCTCGACTTGGGCGACCTTAACCGTGAACGCCTCGTCGGACATCTCGGCGATGACAAATGAATTAAATTATCTGGGACTGGACGGGGCGCGCTATTGGAAGGAGATAAGCCATGTTTATTTGCGAGCCGCCGCCCCCCCCCTCCTCCCCCTCCCACTCATGGCCGCAGTGCATTTTGCCATGAACTGACCTGGGTCACTCTTTTGCGTTGTCTGTGTTGTCTAGAACTCACACCGGTTGCCCGGCTAATCCACGGCAGCGGTGTGGGGGTTTAAGGGCGTGGTTGCGCTCTGGTTTGTGGGCTTTTCGGCGAGGTGGAACTTTTTCGGGCTTTTCTCCAGACGACGTTCTAGAGCACATACTGAATCTGAGCCGGCTTTGAAAAAGTAGGAGCGCGCGCTGTCCCATGTCCCCCTCGCAGCAGCAGCAGACTGACCTGAGAGTCGCTTGCGTCGCTCCGTCTCTGTCGCACCTGTACGGGACGCCCAATGAGTGCAAGAGGAACGGGGCGGCGAGAGGGACTCTCAGGCTGCAGGGCTGTGTGCACCGGAAGGCACCCATTTGACTGCGTGGAAATACAGTGCAGTCACTCACTCACCCTTTTCGGCCCGCTGGCCGCTCTATCGCGCACGGCGCTATTTGATCTGCCGGCGGCTTATCACGTGCTGGCCATGTGGGCCGCGGTGGGCCGCGGTGGGCCGCGCGCAGTGGGCCCCGCGCCCCCGTCCCCTCCCCGCCGGGTCCAGTGTGCCGGTCGGGGCGCGCTGAGGGCGGCACATCACGGGCCGCGGGTCGCAGGCCATCGCAGGCCGAGAGCCATGTGGAGGGACTCGCTGGGCACGCGCCAGCAGTCGAGCCGGAAGTGGGCCGCCGTGCCGCTGCACCTGTTGATTCGAGGGCCAGTGAGTAGTCGCCACAATGCGGTCATGTATGGTGATGTACGTGGCGTTTTACCGTTTTCTGGCCGATTTGACTGGTTTTCGTAACTCTCCGGTGATGTTTAGGAATTTTTAACGGGAATGTACGAGTTACATGCAATTAGTATGCGGCTTTTGTAGGGAGTAATATGCGAGTTGACACCCCCTCGAGAAGGTCTAGTCCAGTCCATTCCGTCGCGGGCTACGCCTCAAGTCTAGGTTGCAGCAGTCGACACCTCAGCCTCTCTGCCTCTCTCGCACCCATACGGGGCACCCCGTGAGTGCGAGAGAGACTGAGCGATGATAATGGCGCTGCTGCTGGCCGTGCACCACGAGTGCGAATTTTGTGGGGCCGCTGGCGTGTTCCCCAGTGGGGCTCCCTGTCCGGCCTCTGCCGGGCCTATCTCAACGGAGGTCTCATAATCAGCCGCGCCGTCGCGCACGCTCGCCGCCCCTGACTGCAGTCCAATCGTGCTTTTTGCTTTGTGAAAATTGTTTGCGGTGTTTGCGGCGGGAGGTCGCGGTGAGCGCACGGGGACATTTTGGTCCGGGACTTCCACTTCGACGGCCAAGACCAGGCCTTCCCTGCGGAAGCCTTGAACAGGGCTGTGAGGCGGCCCCCCGACAGCAGCCTCTCTCTCGCACCATCGGAGGCAAGGTGCAACCTCTCCTCTCCCGCCCCCTGTTTTCCCGAATCCTGATTTTTTTTTTCGTGTCTCCGACGAAATGAGTTGTTGGGTTCGTTATCGGCCTCGAAGCCGTTATATTGAAGATGGGTGCAGTGGGCAGTCGTTTGGCCACGAGCCAGGCCAGGCCACCAGCAGGCCATCGTGCCGCGCTGGAAAGATTTACTGACACTGTTTCCGTGTTTTCCTGACCGCCGCCCTGCTGTGGTGACCACACTGTACTCGTGCTGCTGCAGCCGATAGACCGTTTCGTCGGCCTGCCTCCCTCGCACCTCCAGAGGGCGACGGTGAAGGCAACGAAACGCTTTTTCGAAATGAGACTGCTTCCATGCTGTTTCTGGAAGGGAAGCTGGCGGAGGCGGTGCCCTGGCAGTGCCCGGCACGGCGGCGTAGCCCGGCGCGGTCGAGATGACCCTTGCGTTGGCTGTGACGCCGATAGCCTCTGTGGGCCCGCCGACCGGCCTTTGGGCTTTAAGGCTCGTCTTTAGGGCGGCATTGTAATCGAGATCGATGCCCCGCCCCGCGCCTGGCCGAGGCGTAACGTGGCCTGCCAAGTCGAAGCTGTCGATGTCGAGACGCGAAGACGCGCGCCGCGGACTCGCGCTTGCCCTAGTCGCCCAAATCTCGCCAGTCTTTTGGTCAGCCCGCCTGTCGCACTGTGCGGCACTGCACACTGCGCCCAGTCTTCCGCTCATTGCTGCCTTTGTTCCTCGGCAGGTCACCATCAACGAGGAGTTCGTGGCCAACGAGCAGATGAACAACTGTGCCGGTCCGATGGCGCCGCCCAACATGACATCGCCACCGCCGCCGTCTTCGTCTCCGCCCGCCGTCGCCCCGATGGCCCTGGCGAACGACTTGGCCTCCTCGTCGGAGGACGAGATGCCGGACTTGCCCGCCCCCGCCCCCGCCCACGTGGAGCAGCCGAAGCCTGGCAAGAAGGACAACCACAAGAACCAGAGGTCCAAGCATAAGCGCCCCGCCGACGCTCAGAAACCGGCCGCCAAGTCGCCTCCGAAGAACCACGTCCCCTCCGCCCCGGCGCCTGTCCCCTCCGCCCCGCCGGCGTCAGCCCCCGCCCCCGCGGCCCCGGCAGCGCCCCCAGCCCCGGCCTCCACCCCCGTACAGCCCCCGGTGTCAAACAACTCGCACGCTGGCGTGGCGCACAAGGAGAAGCCGACGGCGGCCTTCCCCCACATGGAGGCTGTGACCCGCGTGCTGGCGCTCCCTGTGGTCGAGTCCGGCGTCAGCATCGTCTCGGGCGTCTACAGCAAGGTCAAGGTGAGTGTCCTCCAGCCGCAGTCCTTGGTCCTTGCGGGAACGCCTTGACCCTGGTGGGTGATGCTCTGTTGCAGAACGCCAACCCCGTCGTCCAGTGGGGCTTGGGCACCGCGGAGGGCGCGGTCAAGTCTTCCATCGGCAGGTCGCTGTCGCTGCTGGGCCCGCTGAGCGGCCCCCTGGCTGTCGTGGACTCCATCTTGTGCCGCGGGCTCGACGTGGTGGAGCACAACGTGCCCATCATCCACATGCCCCCTGAGCTGGTGAGTCGATTGAGGTGCTGTTTTTGTTTCCGTGTTTGGGCTTTGCTCGCCATTACCGCCTTGTCCTTTGCTTGTTTGCAGCTCATGACCGTGGGGCGGGACTACATGTCGATGCGGGTCGTGGCGCCAGTGCTCCGCATGACCGCCACCAACGCTCGCATCGCAGACACGCTGGCCGCCCGCGCGCTGGACTCCGCCGACCAGTACGTCGACAAGTACCTGCCAGGAGACGCAGCCACTGAAAATGGAGATGGTAATTTCTCTATTTTTGGGGTGAATTTTTGTGGAGCAGGCATTCCAGTTGGAAACCTCGCCGTACGTCCACGCGCTCGACAATGGTATTAACGTGTTGATCATGGTTGCAATTCCAGCCGTTGGAGCCAATTTGGCCAAAGGAGGGGCAGCTTTGCAGCGTGCTGACAGATTGTCTCGCAAACTTCAGAGGAGGATCACCCGCCGCACCCTGCTGGAGGCTCGCGCTTTGCGGAAGGACACTGAGAACACCCTTCACACTCTTGTCTACTTTGCCGAAATAGTGAGTGGATCGGGTACTTTCGGATTAATAGTTACTTTTGTTCAATTTTTTTTTAAACCATAATGGTGTGTTTTTTTTCTACAGCTTGTGAAGGACCCACGTGCATTTGTCGAACAGTGCCGTGCTGTATGGAAACATCTCAGTGAAAATGAGCCCGAAAACCAAGTCCCTCCAGAGACCTTGGAGGAGCGTTTAGCGCTGCTGGTCCGGGAGGTTGCCCGTCGGGTTGTGCACCTCGCCAACTACACTGCGGCTGGCGCCAACACCAAGACCGTCTCTGTTGTGGCCAACAGTGTTCTAAAAGTAAGTATTGTTGCTCAGTTTAACATTTATTGTCTAGCTTCAAATTTGTGAAATCTGATACATTTGTTTTTCTTTTTTTCAGTCAGTGCGAGTGGAGGGTGACAAGGTCTTGTCCTATGCACAGTCTCAACTAGAAAGACTTCACATGCGTCAGATGCTGGGGGATGTCAACACTTACACTCACCAATTACTGGTGAGCATTTTTCTATCGTTGGTAAAAGCTACAACTGTGTGCGCCAGATAATATTGATTCGTTTAATTACAGGAGCGGCTTGCACTTCTGCTGGCTGGCCTGAGAAACTCTTCTCACAGCATGCGTCAGCCATTCCCTTATGCAGGCACCAATAATATTGCTATTGTAAATTAATTAGGAATCTTGTTAAAAATGGAATTCCTTTACATTGTTAACTGATGCATGTCTCTGTGGTGCAATCATATCCATTTTAATTTATAGATGTGCCCCGTTTGAGCGTCAGCTTCAGATAACTTCAGTAAATTTGAGTTCACCAAGTGCAAGTCAATTTTTTTATGGACTGAAGCACAATTGTATAATACTTTGTGCTATTTTAGTTTTAGTTAGAGTTTTAATTTGTAGTTTTCCTTTTTTTTACTGTCAGACCTGTTGTGGTGAAATTGAATGAAAATTTTGAAGAGCTAATTGTCAATATTCCTACCCATGAAATGTTAGAACTGAAATAAAGAGTCAGGGTGTGAATTCTAGCATTAGAGTACTGAAATGATGCAGTATGCTCTATGCTTTTGAGACTGTATACTTAATGTTTAAAGTGAAGAAATCAAACATTTTTATTGTACCTGTATCTTCTATGATGAAATAATAAAGACTAAACTGGAGAACTAGTTTTATTACAATCCTCTTCCTGGAAAGTAAAAGAAGAATTTTTAACATTTCCTTAGAAACTGAATGACAATCTCCATAATGTTGGATATAATAAAAAGACTACAAAAAAATATTTAACAATATTTAATTTACAAATCAAGATACAAACACATGGATGCAAAGATTACTCTTTCGGTTTAACACCTGGTCTGATTGCCTCTGGATATTTAGCTGTCAAAAAACTATTCAGCTCCCCATACTTTGCTATAAGCTCATACTCATTAGTTTTAGCACCACGTCTTCTCTCTGTCCTTTTCAGATGGATTTCCCAGCCAGGTATCCTGGTGAAGAAAGGTGGGCGTTTGGGCTTTTCAAACCTAACCCTGCCTCCCAGGGCATGCTGATTAAAGTCAATACTCTCAGAAGTTGGAATTTGGGAATTTCTGCGGCAAACCTCAGGGGATGCCAGAACAGAAGGATAGTTGCGGCGCTTTGGGTCAAATTCGACAACGTGCAATTTCTTCTCTTCAGCAAACTGCTCATACTTCTTTTGTTGCACTAATCCAAGGAGAAAAGCTTTAGCAATGTTCCTGGGCATAACTGATCCTTCAACTGTTGCCTCTAGGTCTTTGATACCAATAAGCCTGCACAACAAAGCAATAACTCGATGACAGTTCAGACCATAACCTTCTGGTTTCCGAGAAACAAAAATTTTTGTTGCATAGTATTGAGAAAAGAAATCATGCAGCACTGTTGAGTTGTTGTATCTCTCAACATAAAGAAGCCTCATCATAGCTCTGTTTGATGCTTTCTGGATTGCTGAATTTCTAACCATTGCCTTGCCAGCTCCCAGTCCAACCACTCCCTTGCCATTTCCACACGCTACAACAGTTGACGCCTGCTGATACCTGCCAAACATTCCAGTCATATGAGACACGTTTCTAGAGTCTATAACACGGAAGTCGAAGTCATCATGAAAATTAAGACTTGTTGTGTTTTTCAAGTTGCGTCCACACACGTTGACACTGGTGAAGCCCCTGTCCAATGGGTGCAGCTTGCGTCGTGACTTCATCTCATCCTTTGACTCTTTCACTGCTACATTGGGGTCTTCCTTGACTTCCAGTTTTCCCTGCTGAACCACTTGTCTTCCCCTGAGGACGCTGGTGTTCAGTCCGGGCCACACCATTCTGTTGTCACCCTGTCCCGTTCCTATGGCGACGCCCTTGTACAGATCCTTGATCAGACGAGAGTTGGTCTTCTTGCCTCGCCCTCGCCGCGCTCCGTTCTTGCTGACAATGGTGATGCTCTTCCACAGGCTGTCTCCGACGTGGGTGTTGAATGGGCCCACGGCAGTGCGCACCTGCTGCAGGTTTGGGGAGGTTAGGTTGTGCAGCAGGAGAGGCGCTACAGGACTGGCGCCGTTCAGCCTCGCAACGACGGCGTGCAGCTGGCCCAACATCCTCGCCATCTTCTAAGCCAGTTTTGCTCAACGAGCCAGCAGCGACAAAGATCCCGAGATGTTACGACGAGAAGAAAATTGAATCCTAACTGGGAAGCTTCATTTCGGTGCTGATCTGCCTTCTTTTGTTTTGTGTCTCCGTCTGCTGTCTGCTGTCTGCTAAACTCGTATCCGGTTCCGTTCCTCTGCCTTCTTCATCCAACAACAACAAAATTAGCAACAAAAACAGTTTGGCATAAAAACACAAATCAAGTGTTGCTGTGTGAAAGTGAGCAAAGTGCGGACACAACAATTTTATAGTTTATCGTGGCACTCTAGTAGAGCTTTTAGTGCAATCTTCGTTCCTTTCTATTGGCTCCTGTCGATCTCTGTGATCGGACAGATTGTTGATCTCCTCTACGTGAAGGTACGACGTGAATCTTTTCTTCATTTTCCACTAAATTGAAAGTTGTTTCAAACAAACACTTGCTTTCCTCTAAGTATCCCATGGAAAATTGTGATCAATTGTGGGAGCCGTTGCGATTCGTTGAGTTAACAATGTTTTGATCATTAACCTAAGAAATTGCTAACACTTTGCATCACTAGCCCATTGACAGTTGTATCAGTTGCAGTATTGTTTTATCTTTGCATTAAATTTTTGACAGGTTATTCATTGCTTAAAATGGTCAAACTATATGCCATGAGTATTTTGTACAAAAATCCAAACAGTGCCATTTGGTTAAAGGCTGCCTATGATTTGCAAACCTTTAGCTTTTTCCAACGCAGCAGTGTTCAGGAGTTTATGGCATTTGTAAGCAAGACAATTGTTGAGCGGACCCAAACTGCCGCAAGACAGTCAGTTAAAGAGGGAGGTGAGTGCTATCATCACTTATAGTAGAATGTATGAAACCTTATTGACCTGAAGTCTATCCACATTAGAGGGTTACTCTATCTTTTGGGTCGTATCAGGGCTCGCTGTGTTTATGTTCCGAAATGCACTGTTCTTTTTCAGAATATATGTGCCACGTTTATGTTCGAGGAGACAACCTGGCTGGAGTTATCATAAGTGATCATGAATATCCTCAAAGAGTATCCCATACTCTCATAACCAAGGTACATGGAAGGGCATGGAACTTAAATCGGATTGACTTCAAATCATCATCATTCAGACTTTTATGTCCACAGGTTTTGGATGAATTTGCCCAGAAATATCCTCCTCACATATGGCCTACATCAACAGAATCCAGCATTGCATTCAACCAAATCAACACATACCTGGCCAAATATCAAAATCCTCGAGAAGCTGACGCCATGACTAAAATTCAAGAAGAGTTAGATGAAACTAAAATTATCCTGGTAATACATATTTTTCCTGATTATTTTTATTATTATTATTATTATTATTATTATTATTATCATTATTATCATCTTTATTTGGTGAATATTCGTCTCACTTGTGTTATTTACATTACAGCACAGTACTATTGAGGCAGTTCTGGAAAGGGGTGAAAAATTAGACGACCTTGTTGCCAAGTCAGAGGGCCTAAGCATCCAGTCCAAAGCATTTTACAAGACTGCAAGGAAGACCAATTCATGCTGTAATTTTGGTTGATTGAATTTGAATTTCAATCCAATTCATGTATTTGAATGATCAGCTTCAGAGCATTGTTAATTTGTTTGTGTCCAGTATTCATTATGTGTGATAAAGCAGGTTTCTATCAAAGCATGTCTTATTTGTTCACTTAAAAATGTATAAAATACATTCCAGGCTTATTGTTCTCATGGAGGTGTGCTTGCATGTGGATAACTATTAATGGTCTTGGTGATCTCTTTTGTAACTTGACTGCAAGGTTTCCATAAGGAAAAAGTGGCCCACCAGCTTTACAATTTTATGTGTTGAGTTTTAAGCTTTCTGAATGTAGAACTTCAGTGTGTTTAATATATACATTTTAAATAATCTTATTGTAAAATAATGACCTTAGACAGCATATTATCCCAGGCCATGTGTACAACTTCATGTGAGGTTGGACTGCAATTGCCAAGTCATAGATTAAATAAGTATTATTATACAGAATCATCTGGAGGATGATGTACTAAGTTATAATAAATGAAATAAAATTTAAATACTGGCTCGAAAGAAGGTGTTTGGGTACCTTGCTTGCCACCAGTTGGTTTTACTCGGCCTGATGTTGTATCCTTACTCTTTTAAGTGTCTTTTAAATTGGAGTTTGGGGGTTTCAATGTGGTTTTGATTTTCAGTGTGCTGTGCTGTATTTAAGATCTTTAAACTACCAGCTCATTACCATTGAATTGGATTGATTAGGTAAGGGGAGTATCAACCCTACATTCTCCTATTATCTGAGTCTTTTAAATTTTTTTTTTTTGAAAAGAGTTTTTCTAGAAGTAATCATATCTGATTAGGGGATGAGAAGGGGAAAACTTATCAAAAACTGATTTAACTTGTCAAAATCAGCTGAAAGCACTTACTGACAACTTTTTGTGTGGTTTCTGTTCTAGTAAATTTCATTATTGCTACTAAGAATGTTCCAAATTAGCTATGTATATTTTATTATTCTGTTGAAATTCAAATTATTTTTAAAGCTTTGTTTATATGTACAATAAACCATTGACTTTTATTGCAGTTAAAGCAAAACCTATGAGTAAATTTGTTTCCTGCTGTGCCTGATGGCACTTACTCAATGTGATTTCAATCCAGACTGCAAGGTGTGCTTCTTTTGGCCAAAACTAAGAAAGTAACTTTTGGGGTTTGGCTATTATATCTTCATAATTGTGCCCAGGAACAGAATGCCTGTATGTCTTGGTTTCAAGATTGTTTATTTCATGGTGATAGATGATAATTAACTGTCACTGAATTGTACCTTATACTTGGAGCCAGCCAGCTCCTTCAAACACATGTGTATAATAAACTGCATTAATTAAATTTGTCCACATTGAGACTGCCACATATCCAACATGTACTTATTTTTAAGGAATGCTTATGAAATTAAACAAGTGTTGGTCAAAATTGTGACTTCTAGCACTTTAATTGTACCACTCTACGTTCTCCTCATCGTGTCCATAAGTCCAAAAACTACACTTGGAAATAGTGACTCCCCGCCCCGCCGCCGCCGCAAGCGCCGCAAGGCATGCTCTTTCCGTTTCCGTTCCGTCCTGTTTTCTTTCGGTTCGGTTCGCATGGTGCCCGTGTGGCTACATTACACTCCGTTCCACACTTGTGCACCAGCCCGGGACAAGGCCCGGGAGGTACCCCCGTAGCGAGGCTACTATGGCAAAGAACGACCCGGAGCATCGTAAACGATTACGAGAAGGCGGTGGCCTGTTAGGGGTATTCCCTGTTTTCCGTTGAGGCTTTGCCTTAGCAGCATAGCGGCAGTACCCTTTTCGCCTATTTCTAGCGTTTCACCTACCTCAATATTTAGCCGATATGCAAGATGGAAAACATCTCGCCGGTGAGTTCTAGCCCGTGCATTGCAATTTATTGGCGTTTGATTTGTATTCCGATCGTTTGGTGAGGTGGCCTCATCCAATGGACCGAGTCCGTCCAGCCTAGCCAAGTTTCCCACTTCTTTTTGCCATCCAATTTTATCTTTGAAAGCCTTAGCCTTTTCCCTAAAAATATTCCATCTCAAAATAGTAAAATTTGGTTGTAGGAAGCGTAGCTAATGGACTGCCTGGCACGCCCAGAATCTAGTCTATGGGGGCCACCTGCTCTGGACGACAGCTTGATAAACTCTCATTAATTAATAATTATTATTAATAATCATCAATTAATTAATAATCTCTTCACCTTTCGCAGATACCTCGTGTCGGCAAACATACTAATATACCAATACGAGCAGTTTTGGTGTCCAAAGTGAATCTACCTAACAACAACAGGACACCTCTAGTTCCATTAAATGTCAATGCCATCAATAAACCTGCCACAGTCCTGGTCTCTCAAGTGCCAATACCAACTCCGATCTTACATGTCACTGGCAGCAAACCTGCAAATTTAGTATCAAAAGTGCCAGTACCAATTAAGACGCCTTTTTCTCCTGCAAATGTCAGTGGCAGCAATAAGCCTACTGTATCGGTAAGTTTTGCACTCGTCATTGAAAACTCAGCTATACTCCGCTAAGGGGTATATAGCTAATGGACTGCCTGGCCCGACCAGATTCAGTTGGGGGGAGGGGGCAATCTCTTAGACATTGGCTATGATTCTTAATAATGCGGGTTATTTTATACCTTTTACCGTTTACAGATACCCAGTGCCAGGACACCTTTATTTGCATTAAATGTCAATGCCAGAAAACCTGCAGTCTTTATCTCTAAAGTGCCAATACCAAGCTACAATAGGACATCTTTACCTGAATCAGCTGCAGTCTTACATTTGTCAGAATCAAATGTCACTGCCAGTAAACAAGCAGCTTTGGTTTCTAAAGTGCCCTTATCACTCTACAATAGGACACCTTTATCTCCTGTAAATGTCATTGGAAGCAATAAGCCTACTGTATTGGTAAGTTTTGCACTGAGGTCATCAAACTCAGCCATACTCCTCCAAGGGGTGGTATCCCCATGTATTGCTTAATGCAGAACCCTTATGACTGGGTCTTAATTTTTTTATGATCTATTATTTCTTATTTATTATGTCTTATTTTTTTATTTTTTTTTAAGTTTCTAAAACCTGATGGTAGACAGGTTCATTTGGACCATGAGAATAGCTCTATACCGTCTCTACCTAAGGGACTGAACAGTCCACCATCTGCACTTCACACATCTCACAGTGGTGAGGTGGCTTATGAGATTGAGACTGGCACTGTGCCTCCTCTACCTAAGGGTTTAGGGTTGCCCTCAGCACTTCAAGCACCCCATGGGAGTGAGCAGGTATGCAGAGACACAATGTCTCATTCTTTTTGATTTCTGTCTGTTTGTGTTACTTATGACTGCAATTTTAATTCGAACAGGTAAAAAAAAAGTCCTTGTCCTTGAATAAAAATCCTGTAAATTTTAATTCACCTTCTGCCAAGGTAAATTTTCAAGTTGTCTTAAGTTTATTGTATTGACAGATATGCAGTCTAAACAATTTTGACTTCTTTCCTTGCAGATTTTAAAAGCTCTTCAAGCACCAAAATCCTTATCAAGTGACATTTCCACCTCGCCCAGCTCTCAGAGTATAGATGCCCTGTTTCCTCCCTGCAACAGCACCAGTGTTCATACGGTACTTTGATCATACATCATTACTTAGACTCCTGGCTGAATGTTAAATTTTTAATCAACATATTTTTCCTTTTAGACCTTTGAAGCTCTTCCAACCAGTACACCAGTGAGCAAAGTTCCGTCATCAAGCAACACTGTTGTACTACCTGTCGCTGCCTCTAATCTACTACAACAGCCAAGTGAAAATAACAAATCTTTACAATGCTTGTTGAATGTAAGATTCATTTACAGTTTCTTTTACATTTAATAACTTTTTTTTATGATTATGATTAATATTGGTGTTCATTGATTTTCTTGCTAGGAATCTCTTTCCCCCAACTACTCTCATAAAGTGCTTTCAGTGACACCTATGCACGTTTATCATGATTGCAATGAGACTCAGATGTATGAGGCAATAATCAGAGTTAACATCATAACAAAAGAAGATGCCTTGCAATGGTTAGCTGACTATCAGGACTGTTCGTTCACAGATTGGAGAGTTCGCAGGACATTTGAAGAAAACTCACCAAAAATAATATTTAAGGTATGTTATTGTTGTCACATTCTAAATAGTTTTAAGCTTTAAACAAAGGGGCCATTTTTAATTTAATTTCTTCTTTCAAAAAATTTATCCAGAAAGCATTTAGATGCCACAATAACACATTGGCTCAGGATCGGCCTGGTACAAAACAAGCTCACAAGAAGCACACTGAGTGTCAAGCATTCCTGACATTAACAATCAAAAACCCTGCAATGAAAAGGTAAATAGTAATGAATGACAATTTTGAACAGCACATTATAAATGAGAAAATTATATTAATTCCCCTGACCTTTTTTTTTTTTTTTTTTTTTTTTTTTTTTTTTTTTTTTTTTTTAGAAGTAAGGACAAACACCTCAAGACACATCCAATGGAGATTATTATACAGCACTGTCATAATCATCCTCTAGAAGCTGTTGAAAGTTTGTGCCATCGAAGACCTAAACCTGAAGTGGAGAGGAAGTTCCATGATATGTTTAGCAATAACCATTCACCATCGTCAGCTTTGAAAACTCACCTTTATGATATTCGTGTAAAACATCCTGAAAATTGGTTTGAAATCATGGCCGATACAGCTGAATGTCCTTCTCAGCGTTGGTGTTATTATCAGTATTACAAGCAATTCCAGAAGGCTTATGGTGCTCCTGATGGCGAAGCAATGCTTAGTAGTCTTAGTGAAGCTATTGAGAAATACAATAATGAATGTGGATCTAATTGTGCAGCTATGAAAACACTAGGCAATGATTTGATTGTAGCACTTTGTAGCCCTCTCATGAAAAGAGTGCATGAAAAGTTAAAATCCTCAGAAGAAATGGGATTCTTAGACAGTGGTGGTTGCATGGACCGTCAGAATACAAGAATCTTTACATTTTTGGCCCCAAGTGTTGCAGGTGCACTTCCTACGGGAATAATCATGACCAGCTCTGAGTCAGAAGTGGTCATCTTGGAGGCCATTAATTTACTGAAAACAATTGTTCCCGACAAGTCCTTTTATGGCAATAGTATGCCCAAGATTATTATGACTGACGATTCTCCGAGTGAGAGAAATGCTTTAAGAAGAGCTTTCCCTGGTGTTGTCCTTCTCTTATGCTTGTTTCATGTTTTACAAGCATTTTGGCGATACGTGTGGGACAGCAAGCATAAAGTTCCAGCTGAACACAAAGTAGAAGTGTTTTTTCTCTTCAAAAGTTGGTGCTACATTGATGACAGAGACAAATTTGAGCAAGTATACCAAGATGTTCTTATCCATCCAAAGATCAAGATAAATGAATACCTTGTCAAACAAATAACTGGTTATTATGAGAGGAAGGAAGAATGGGCACTGTGCTTCCGTACTGATTTGTTGTTACGAGGGAATAACACCAATAACTACTCAGAGAGAACCATTAAAGGCTATAAGGATGATGTGTTGGAAAGAGTGAAGGCTTACAGTCAAGTGCAGCTCTTTGACTTCTTCACCTCCCGCTTACCTGCTTACTTTGAACTTCGGATTGCGGCTGTGCTCAACAACAGGAAAACAAACTATACCCAATCGAAGCACTTCATCGATCCCAAAAAGTTGGTCCCCCTTGAATGCATCAAGAGCAAGGAGTTTGAGGGGTTCTACTGTGTGAGCAACCAGCAAAGTGGAGGAAAATACTATGTGGACATGGAGCTGGAGGTGTGTTCATGTCCGGTAGGATTCAATGGGGCTCCATGTAAGCATCAGATGGCGGTCGTCAAGGAATTCAACATATCATCCACCCAATTCCTACCTTTCCATGATGAACAGGCCAAGTTGGTGTTGCATTCCATCATGACAACCACCGCTCCAAAACCTGGCTGGTATGCCCCTCTGAAGATGGGATCTAGGAGCACAGCCAGTGCTGATCCTGGTGTGTAATTTTTGTTTTACAATCCATATACCCTCAATGAAAGACCTTTGTCTCATTCACAACCTTTATTTTGTCTTTTTCAGTAGTGGAAGCCACTGGTATTGACTGTGAGACCTTGTCATCTCATGTATCAGAACAGTCTAATGTTGTTGGTAAGCATAATTATTCTTAATCAATTTATTTGTTCATTGCCATTTTTGCCCTTGTTGAGTTATCATATTTCTTTCTAGTGTCTGAGACTGATGCCGCTGAGACTGCAAATCAAGACATAGACCAAGCTTTAGCCAAATGGGACACAATCCATAGCTATGTGGTTGATTGTTTGAAGAAAAGACCTGATACCTTCCTGCCAGCTGTTTTGAAATTTTGCGACAGGTTTGAGAAGGCTAAATCCCTGTCAGAAAATGCTCTCATCTCAGCCCTTCATGTGTTCCATGAATCTTACTCTGCAAGGGCAAGTAGGAAAGGAAGATATATTCTGGTAAGAAGAGACCAAGTTTCGAGAAGAAAAGTATTGGTTGGAGGAAGGAAGTGTGCTCCACAGGGTCGTCCACCAAAGAGAGCTTGGACAGGAGAGCACGGATATGCTTCAGGAAAAGCTAAAGGACCATGTTGGAATTATGTACCTCCTCGGAAGAGAATCGCTCTTCCTCATTCCCTATCGTACAAAGTACAGTCTAAGCAATAACTCTGTTAGTTCAATGTTTCATAATGCCTTTAAAGTGTTTGTGCTTTCCAAGGACTAGTCAAGAAATAATTGTATTGTGTGGACTGTGAGTTTTAAACATAAGCTTTTGTAGATCTCAAATATATATTGTTATACATTGTTATATAATACTGTTATATAACAGTGTTGAACAGAATTTTACTTTTACAAGTAGAAGGCAAGAATCCTTACAGTCATACCACATATTTGTGGTTCTGAGTTTTCTGGATGCCATTTTAAAATGCTTTTCATAATGTAGCTCATTAAGACATTGTAAATCAGCTATATCTTGAGAACCAGAACAATAGTTGTAACATTAACACTTTATTCTTATCAGTAATTTTTATTTCTAAGTGGTGCATAGCCATAATTTTTTGTTTCTCTATGTATCACTCACAAAAATGTTGCAAAGAGACAATGCACTCTGTGGTTTGATTCATGTAGCTATGATTTCCTGAAGTTAGAGCAAGCCTTACCAGTAAGGGAACTTTGTGTTTTGCAAAGACTGAGAGTTCATGATAAACCGTAAATACATAACTGCCAATATAAATAATGCATTGTTAGAGGATAAATTTTAAAACATGTCTCTTTATTTTATGCTTTTTTCTAGTCCTGTTTTATTTATTGCCTCAATAGTGAGATATTATTGCCTATTCAATATAGTGTTATTATTTCAAAGAAATGATATAATTATGCAGGAGTAATAAAAAAGAACAAGCTAAAATGCTCAGTTTACATTTATTTAAACAGAAAACAAATTTTACCAAGGGTTATACCGCACTTGGCTTACATTAGACAAACATTGCTACATCGCTACACTAGGCAAGGGTCTTACTTCAGATTGTCCCAGTCAGTGAAACTTGACACCTGTCAATTAAATTACCCAGACTCATCCTCGTCATCTATGTACTTCTTCTGTAATAACAAGAGAATAGCATCAGAAAATTTATTTTAACTCAATAAATCCATTTGCTTTTAGTTCATACACACCTGCTGAGACAAACTTAGTTTGCTCAGTTTTTTCTTCTTTCCAGAGGTCAGTGATAACGATAGCTTTTTGGGCTGACCAAAAAAAAAAAAAATCACAAAAAAAAAGACATTCCTTATAAATGCATACTATAATCAAAAGGAATTTAGGTCACAGATATCAACAAAATAACTATACCTCATTCTTCTTTGATTGATTATACTTTTGAGTCAATTCTTTGAAATGACGCTGTAACTTTTCATTTTCCTTTGACATTCTTTCATCTCTATTCATGAATTCTTGATTAGCATTCATTAACTCCAAGTTCTTCCTTTTTAATTCTTCACTGTTCAATGCATCATTATTCATTTCCTTTTTTAATGTTTCAATAATTGTATTCAGCTCCAGATACTTATGCCTTAACTCTTCGTATTCCTGCAACTTCATTTCATATTTATTCATAAATTCTTGATTGGCATTCATTAACTCTAAATTTTTCTTTTCTGTTTCTTCTTTACTTTTCAACACATCATCCATCCCCTTCTTCAATGTTTCAATCTCATTTCTTAGCTCTTGATTTTCTTCTGCTAATTTTTGGTTACCATTCTTAACAGCAGTTTCCTGTGAAGTAGAAAAAGAATTATAAAAAAAGAAGCAAGGTAAGGAAACGAAAAATGGGAAGCGGGGAGTAAGATGATTCCCCGCCGAAAGCAGACAGAAAAAACATCTTACCTTGGCAAGGTCATCCAGCTGTTTTTCAATCATTTTAACATTCTCCACCATGCAATGAAGCTCATTTTTCACTGGGTTCACAGAGTTATCAATCCTCGTACAGGTGAAGCAACACCAACGGTCTAGTGCTACCGCTAGCAAAGAGAAAAAAGACAGTTTATAGCATCGCTTTACTTTGTTTAGTAATTATTTACTCAAATCAGAAAACACTGGTTAAAAAAAAAATTGCAATCCGCTTCAGATAATTGGATAAAATACTGTTTTGAATGAAAGAAATTGCTGGGAGAGGAGAGCGACTTAGCGCATTTTAAAAATCTAACCTGTAGCCTTGTTGAGGCCCACACACTCGGTGTGAAACCACTCTTTGCATCGCTCGCATTCTATCATAAAACTGTAAAAAAATCATAAATTAAATTCAAATCACTTCGAATTGTTCTTCCTTGCTAGTTATCCATGCTTAGCCTAGCCATGCCACTAGCCCGTTACTCAGAGTGCTATATTAAATTGCGCTACTTACCCAAATTCCACCTGCCGACACGAGCAGAAAATCGGCTCCATGCCTGGATTCCTATTGATGTGTATCTGATTCTGATTTAACAATTTGGCTAAAGCTAAAAGGACTTACACGCCTACCCGCCTGCTACACTCAAATTCAAACCCGCGCTACTGCACCAGGCCGACTTTGTCATAGTGCCCAGCCCATAGAAGCCTCGCTACGGGGGTCCCTCCCGGGCCTTGTCCCGGGCTGGTGCACAAGTGTGGAACGGAGTGTAATGTAGCGCCCGTGTGCCTTCTGGGACTGAAGTCAACATAATCTTTACTCAGGTTCTTTCTAAGGTGTTGCTGTTATCTAAGGTGGCCGATTGCGAAAATTTTACTACTTTCTACATGAAGTGCATTTATTTTGTGAATGTCAATCAATCTATTAATACTGTCGACATACAAGTTTTCTGTTCTTTTGCAGGTTATGGTGATCTGATATCCTTAAATTTCACGCGTCAAGCTATTGACATTTTGAACAGGACCGTAAACAATGGTTTCTCCGATGGAAGTATATAAAATAGGAAGCATTGGGGATTTGATATCCGGAAACTCCAACAGCGTTGATAACACCCAGCGAATTGTTTTTAAGAAATGGGCTCCTAGATCAGAGAACAATCCAAGGTTTGAAATTAAAACTATACTTGATTCAACTGCTTAAATCACATTCACAATGCTACTCGTTTGCTCCTCTTTAGGTCTGATGGGCAGCCTAGTTCAAAGAATAAAGGTAGTACATCCATCGACACGTTAGCCCAGGGCGCGGAGTATAAGGCCACCTCTCAATTAGACAAAGCAGAAAGCAAAGCTTTTTGCAGAGCTATTTATCATGTTGGATTCCAAATCAAAATTGTATTGTGAAAACCGATTTAACTCTGCAGATTGCTAGACAACTAATTGAGCAAGCTGTGTTGCGTTGCTTCCTGCTTTGAGGCTATTAAACCTGGGCTACATTTTGTCTATGCACGGTTAATAACTATCTCCATACATGTCATTTGTCCCTCTAATATTGTCTCATTTTTCTTTCTTAGCAAGTAAATCTGATGTCTTCACTGAATTGAAGCAAGGCCTGAAGATCAGAGATAAAATTAGATCCACTATCTCAAGAAAACGGAAAGCAGAGATTGCTGGCGATGATTCGTCAGACACTGTTGGTGTGTCCTACAGCATACGCGACAGGTAAACTTCTCATTAGATACTGGGCAATGAATTACTTACTTGATGTACTCCTGCTGAAGTATAAATTCTTGTTGTCTCTTAACCACAGTGGAGACACCATTCCTCTTAATGATACTGAAGAGCACGCCAACACCTATATACAAAATGCTGCTAGACGAGTCCACATTAAAAATAACACCCGTAAACATGTTGATGACCCAGAGAGGAGTTCTCGGACAATATTTGTTGGCAATATTCCTTATGCTCACAGTAACAAAAAGAAAATCTGTAAATTTTTTTCGAAGTATGGTGAAGTGGAATCATGCAGGATAAGAGCTGCTCCTCTGAGCGATCCTCGTGTGTCTAAGAAGGTACTCAAGTTGTTTGAGTTTTATATTGTGAATGGGCTTTTCAAATCATGAGTTCTTTTTGTTTTTGGTTCGCTCACTCAACTGCTAAATGAGGTAGTAGTTGCACCATTTGTTGCCTAAACTAATATTTGAATTAAAACCCTACAGGTTGCTGTGATCAAACATAAGTTTCATCCTGAACGTTCTAGTATCAATGGTTATGTGGTGTTCAAGAACTCTGTGGATGCTGAATCTGCTTTGGAAGCCAATGGTTCACTGTTTCATGGTCACCATCTTCGTGTTGATAGGTCAGACGCTAACAGAAATATGGACCCTAAAAAGAGTGTCTTTTTAGGGAATGTTCCTTTTGGTAAGTACCTCAAGTGACCTTTCCCCTATGTATGTGGGTAAAGCACCTTTTGACACTGTTCCCCTTTTTCCTCATTTAGTTGCCGAAGAGGAGGACTTGTGGCAATTATTTGCTGAATGTGGACCAATAGAAAGTGTGCGTATTGTCAGGGATTCCATCACTTCAGTTTCAAAAGGAGTAGCATATGTGAACTTCAAGGTAGGTCTTCTACACATCTAGTCTGTATAGTATAATAGATTTGTAATATGATTTATAAAATTTTTCTTTTGATATTTCAGACCTCAGATGCTGCTGAATTAGCTCTTCACCTCAATGGAAGCATTTTAAAGAAGAGGGCAATATCTGTTACAAGATATAGACCCTCTGCAAAGTCCACTCTTGTAAAGCCTCTGTCAGCCAAACCTGTTCGTCATGTACGTACCGATGCCAAGGCCAAACCTAAAATTAATAAAGAAGAAGAAAAGAGATTGGTGAAAAAATCAAAAAGGGAAATGAGAAGAAAAGCAGAACAAGCTCTTGGCATTCTACAGAAGAAAAAGAAGAAGAATGATGTCTCAGAAGAATTGGAAAAGAAAACTGTTGGAGGCACAGAACAACAAACCAAAGAAACCTCCAGTGAAACTGAAGTAAAAGAAGTAAAGAAAGGTAAACATAAGAGATTTGAGGAACAAACCGAAGAAGCCTCCAGTGGATCTAAAGTAAAAGAAGTAAAGAAAGGTAAACATATAAGATTTGAGGAACACACCAAATCCAATGGATCTGAAGTAAAGAAAAATAAAGATACAAGATTCCAGGGACAGACTTTCGAGGAATCCAAGAAAAAAAAGGTATATAAATTTCAATTAATTTTTGAATATCTCTTATTCTTTTTTCTGCTTTAGTATCATATAGTACTTTATTCTTTTTATCAGAGGAAAATTAACAAAGGCGCCCAAAGGAAAAAGAAGATTGCTCTGTTTCTCAGTGGTGGAAGTAAGAAGACGTAGCTGTGTTATTTGTTGCCATTGGAATTTTCCAAAAGCTAAATAAAAAAATGTTGCCCCAGCAATTTGCTCAAAATATTTTTGTATTTCTTACACACACATCATTTAGATTTATCTTCATTTGGGTCTCGTTGGGTTTGCAAAGCCCATCAATTTATATCCCTCCCTCTCATCAGTTTGAGGTGCCTCGGGTTATCACCTGCTGCAATATTTGGTGGATATGAAATTTAAAAGATATCATAGACCAGGATGATAGGCGACCTAGACGATCTAGAGTCCCATAGACCCTGGACTCACTAAGAGAACTAATAGGACATCACAGGACTCTAGACAACAAATAAGAGTTGGGCAATTTGTCATAGAGCAAATACAGCAAACCTCTAATACTTTCCACCATGTAATTAAATGTGTCTATTAATGTGGCAGCTTCTGATCAAGAGATAAAATCGAAATTCGAAATTGACTCATCATATCATGATGACGGAGTCCTAATCTTACACACAAATATGTTTGTTTGCTTTAGCTTGAGTTCAGGTTTGAAGTGTTGGCAACGACTTGCCTTTGCAGACCAGTTGTTTGGAGGAAACAAGCAGACGGACATTGTCATTATTTGTTTACATATTTTGCAATGTCTGTACTTTGGGAATGAAAAAATGAATTTTGAAGGGAAAACTGGTGAATTTATTTCTCCTCAGCAAGTTCTGGGGAATATTGACGATAGTTTACTTGGGGATGCAGACGAAGGTGTAAATGTACTTCTTATCAATGAAGTTAAAAAGTATCCTATTCTATATGATTTCAATAATGAAAAGTACTCTGACAAAGAAATACGAGCAAGAATTTGGACTCGCATTAGCGCAGATCTTGGAATGAGCAGTGAGTTCAACCTAATTAATGATTCGTCTTGTTGTTTCCACTAGAATTGTCATAACCTCAGCGAAACCTAACCAAAGGTTCTTGTTTTGATTCTGTTTAGTCAATATGTCCTTTCTAACTCTCATTATGACGTGCTTGCAGCCAAATCAGCCAAACATCAGTGGAAGCGCTTGCGAGACTCACTGCGTGATGCTCTGAAACGTCAAGAAGGCAAAATGGGAGTCTCTTGTAGAAAAACTTGGCGATATTACAAGAAGATGGAATTTGTTATTCCCTTTATGACTAATAGAGAGTAAGAATTTATCTACACAACTTCAGGTGGGTTTATACTCGTCAACTACATGTTCTCTTTGGTTTCAGACCAGGCGCAAGTTCATCTAGTTCGAAACGACGCAGAAACAGGAAACATGCTTCGAGCCATGGCCATCCACATCAAGATGCAGCAATAAGCATGATTTCTTCTGGTGGGTGCACAATATTCAGGTCTTCTCACTGTCCATTTACTGATCTGTTATCTGTAGCTTTGTATACTGTTTCTTCTGAGCTTAGTGATCAGCTTTTAGGAATCTTCAGCTAATAAAACTGCATGCATTTATGTAAAAATATTCTAACTTTCTGTAAAATTGTCTTTTGCAGCACTTAATGCAGCTTCAGAAGGATCAAGTTACTATAACAGCAGTAGTTCTAGTGGTCCCAGCGGTAGTCGGTTGTACAAGGCTGAGGGAGTTGAGATGTCTCTCCTTGAAGAGCTTGCCCACAAACCTTTGGACGAGGATTTATATTTCTGTCTCTCTATGGCAGCTAGTATGAAACGTCTAAGTGAGCAACGTCGTGCTAGACTAAAGTGTGATATGATGAGTATGCTATACACTGCACAATGTGAAGAAGCCTTCCCTTAAGGACTATATGAAACACCCTATGCTATTATTACAACTGGGAAGGACCATTTAATGCTTCAGGGTAGTAAATATCTTTTCAATCTTAAAAAAACAAAAAAAAAACCACAGAAGAGCTTCCATGAAGCCAAGTCCATAAGAGCTTTCTAATGTTTCAAGCAGATTGTCCTAGTTTCAGTTGTAGGTAAACTTTTGAGTCATTGAGCTTTGTATATATGACATTTATTGGTGCAAGGCACAGCTATATATCCTCCTTTTTTTCTTCTTCATTACTTTTAGTCTGTTATTTTTTAAATATTTATACTGTACATATGTTTATGTAATTTTAGTGTTTGAGGCACATTGTGTTATTATTTAAATTTTGTGAACCTTTGCAAGAACCTTTTGTAATTATTGTTCTTCAAAACACAATAGAAAAGCCACCAAGAAACCAAATACAAAATTTTAAATTTATGAAAATTTATTTTTTTGTCACAAGTAATTTTTTATCCCTTGAAAAAAATTGACAATATGAACTCAATGCTGGCACAGAAGTGAGCACTTTACCCATTTGATCCAATTACCAAACTTCGCCAGCTGGCTGTAGAGTCAGGTGCACAATCTACACAAAACGACAAAACAACAGGATGAAAACCTCGGACACGGTACGCAAAATTGTGATGTAGCGGCGAAACTGGTAACACGACGGGCGGCAGCCCTGAGACATACAGACCTCGACGCTGGGCGGGCTGGACAGGACGAATCGCACGGCGCGGGAAAGGTCTCTGGGCTGCACCACGCGGTACTCCAGCTTCTCCAGCTGCTGCTGCGGCACCAGTGGGGTCTGCACGGTCCCGGGTGAAAGGTCCTGGAAGCAGAGAGGAAAAAGGGGATGGATTACCTGACGCACCTTACGTTTCACCCTCTTTGCTTTCACATCTAGGAACGGGTTGCCTGCGTGCTGAGGGCGAGACTCCGTTATCTGATGTTTGAACACCCTACAGCGAAAGCAGGGCGGTTGGTTCCTTTACCGTCACTCTCACGTTCACCCCCTGGTTCCTCAGCTCGGCACGCAGCGCGCGGTTGAAGCCGATGACGGCGTGCTTGGAGGCGATGTACATGGACATGGGAAACATGGAGAGGGTCTCTCGGGAGACGGCCTCGGCGTGTCCCACGGTGCTGCAACAACAGAGCGATGTTTGAAGCACTGCACTCGACGGGAGCGTCGTCGTACTCGACCTACCTGCCGATGTTGACGACGTGGCCGTCATCGATGCCGTGCCTCTGCATGCTGCCGATGGCCCTCTTGGTGGCCGCGGCCAAGCCGACGACGTTGGTGCTCATGGTGGCCGTCATCGTGGTCACGTCGGAATCTGGTGCAGCAACAGAGGGGCGGGCATAAACCTCCTACACGCCAAAAAAAAAAAAAAAAAAAAAAAAAAAAAAAAAAGAACACCCACGCCGAAAGCCCAAGCCAGCCAGTGCACACACCCAGGAACGGCTTGATCGGCGCGATGCCGGCGTTGTTGACGATAGCTGCGATGCCGCCGAGGTTCTCGTCGACCCACTGAAACACGCGCTCAAGGTCGGCCTCCTTCGTGACGTCGGCCTGCATGGGGTGCACCGCCCCGCCCGCACGAGCAGCAGCGTCGGACAGTCGCCCCGCCAATGCCTGCGCCGAACGAGTGTCGCCCTGAGTCTCAGCGACGGCCTTCTGGTCCTGGACGCTCCACGACACTCACCCGCAGCGGGGCCTCGGCCACGTCCACGGCCACGACGCGCATCCCGGACAGGGCGAGGTCCTCGATGATGGCCGAGCCGAGCCCCCCCGCCGCCCCAGTGACCACGGCGACGCGGCCGCGGAACCTCGACATGTCCATACCTTCCATGGTGCTGCTGGTGACTGAGGTGACCGGGCGGCTGGGTCTCGGCCGCCCACCCACGGCGCCGGACCGGCCGGCCCTCGTTTGGGGCAGGACGGAGACATAGATAAGAGGAAAAGGAGAGAAGGGGGAGGTCAGTCGGAGACCTTCGAGTCCAACGACCTGTGCCCCATTCACCAAAAAAATAAAAATAAAAAATAAGGCTAGTTGCCTGCAGTCTTGCGCGCTGCTTGGCCGCAGGCCTGTAGCGCCTGAGAGGTAGGCCACCTATTCGTCCCGCAACCCACCGCTGTGGAGGCGGTGGCCTACCTTGCCCCGTCGTCCTCACAGGGGTGAGATAGGCCACCGTCTCCACAGCGGTGTGCTGCGGGACAGATAGGTGGCCTACCTCGCAGGCGCTGCAGTTGTCCAAGTCAGCCGTTCGGTTCGCACCGGCAGTGCGCCCGTTTCTGGCCATCGCAGCGGCCGAGGCTGGCTGCTGGCGGGGCGCGCCCGGCAGGTAGGCACCCCACCAGACTCCCGGACGAGGCTGGCGGCCTGGCACGCGGCGGCGCAGACTGTGGCACGGGCGTGAGTCCCACGGCATGTCTGTCCTGTAGGTTGATTCCGAACAGTGCAGTGGTCGTTCTTTCTCTCTCGCGCTCGCGGGGCACTACCCAGGGATGCGAGAGAGACAGAGCGACACAGCAGTGTTCGGAATGAGTCGGCGGTCTCAGACAAAGCGGCTATTCTTCAGCTGCTGGCTCACCTGTGGATGGAGGGGAGGAGGGGGAGGCGCCAAGTTTACGTTGCGATTTAGACCTTTTCCGATTTGTCTTCCGCAAAGCAAGGTAATGAGCGAAGCTACGTTCTCCTCCGCCGAGCTGCGGAGCGGAGTGCGGGGGCCAAAGTCGACAATTTGAAGTTTTTTTGTTTTTTTTTTCTAAATGTTTCTAGTTTTGTTTCCCTCTTCTCACCCCAGCATAATCTTCCCTCCCCAAACGGCTTATTCGAGGTGAACAAACCCCTCGCTCTACCTTTGCCTCTACCGCGTGGCCTGCCCAGGCGTGCCGTGGCGTGGGACTTTAAAAAAGTGGGCGTGTATGAGCGTTGGCGGTGAGGCCTGCGGTTTATTTCTGCGGGTCAACCAGACCATGACTTTTGACATGTGTCGGCGCGTGGCGGCGACAGGGGGAAGGGTGATGCCAGCGATAGTCGTCGAGGATGACGAGGGTGTCCTCTTGGCCAAGATGATCCCCACCGTGATAGGAGAGAAGACACAGCGCCGAGCAGCGCGCCGAGCATGGGGCAGCTCGGGGCAGGTGGGGGGTGCGGGGCACAGGGGGCTGCCCCCGGGTTTCAGCGACGCGTTTCACAAACCAGCAAACCCTGCAAACGGACATCGTCCAGAAAACGCTTGGTTCTCTGCAGAGCTTTGAGTCAAGATCTCTCTTTTCTTTTCGGGAGGCTAAAACACAGGTCGCGATATTTTCGGACCTTCGCATCGCACTAGGAAATTATATTTTGGGGACTCCTCTTTTGTCTGACGGAAGCCTAGTAGCCTGGAGGCAGTTGGACGGCTAGGCTGTATGATGCTTGTTTGGCCAAGTGGTTACACTGTGTGTCGACGAAGCGACGTGCGACTGCTCGCTCTGTACAACAACGTTTTGTGTTTTATTTTCGACTCCACGTTATAGCCTCGGCTTATATACTCTCATAATCTGATGATCCGTATTTATTTTCCTCTTTCCCGTGTTTGCTTCAGATAAATTTTTTTTTAAATAAATAGAGCCACGTTGATCAGGGTGATTGCTTGACTTAGCTTGCGCCTTGGGCCACCATAAAAATTAGCGACTGTGAGGCCGCGAAGGCCGGGGAAGAGGAAACTCTTATTGCCATGGATAATGCGGACCGCAGCGCCGCGTGTAATTGGGGAGGAGACACGGTGTAACACACACCAACACTCACGCAGTGTGTGTGCTTACTTGAACGGCGCCTTGAGGCACGCACTTTAAAGCGTGCGCACACATGTTTAGACAGCACACCGGTGGGCCGGTGGGCTGGGTCACAGGGTCACTGCTGCAAGCAAGCCCAAGCCTGCAACCTGGCCTGCCTGGCCGCGGCAGTCCAAATCAAAACTAATCCAAGTTGGTTCCGAAAAAGTATAACGGAATGCTTCCTTTGATCCCAGGGCCATTCCAGCACCACCGACGCGACACTACACTACGAGTCAAGCTGCGAGTCGTTTTGCTCGGTTTGCCTCTTCGTCATGCTTTGACGGGGCCCACCCCGGCCCCACCCCTTCCCCGGCGGGACCGCGGGGCCCAGGACCGCGGGGCCCAGGCGGGGCACGGGGGCCCAAGCACTCAGTCAGCCAGGCGCCCGGCTCCGCCCGGCTGGTGCGACGTCCCGAAGGTGTCGAGGTTTGAGCAGGGCGCTGCCGACGAGGCCCCTTTCGCGCGAGTGCTGGTGCGGCTGAAGCTAGTCGTCATGTTGGTGTGTCAGCTCGCGCGGTGAAGCACTGCCGGCTGGCGGTGCGTGGCGGCATGGAGTCGCAGCCCGGAGGCCAGGGCGGTGCGGAGGGACTGGCCGGCGAGGCGGCCCGCCGTGGGACTCCAAGTGCAGCGAGTGTATGACGCGCGGATTACAGAGTCGGGGAGCGGCCGGCGAAGGCCCTGAATCAGCGTGGTGAGCTTTGAACGTCCAAATCAGTGAAACAGTGCGTATACTTTGGAGAACTAACGCCAATCCGCGAGCGGGCCGAGATTTGTTTCATTTCTTACGTAGCGTCCTTCGAATTTTTCTTTGATGTCCGGAGAAATTTTTCTCTCGTCTTTAAAAATTATTCCAAACATGTGCCATCCTTGAAGCATTTTACTCAAAAGGCGCACTCGCAGGCAACCCGTCCTACTCGCGTTTCCCGCTGCGATGATGCTGGCAGTTCAGTCAGCGGTCGTCCTGGTCCTGGCCCGTTCGCCAACACTGGCGGGGTGTGTATTTCGCCAGCCTGCCGTGGCGGGGCGCGCTCAGCATCCCCTCAACCGACTGATTCCGCACAGCAGCGCGTTTCGCCGCTCTGCGTGTCTCCCTCGCACCCCGACGCGACGCCCCATGTGTGCGGGAGAGAAGAAAGAGCGACGACATGGTCGTTATTGCCCGGCCGAATAATTGGCGGCGTCGGACGCAGACGCCAGGCTGTCCGATTTGATTCCCCTTAGTGAGCGGTTAGGGCCGGGGCCGGCCGGGGCCCCCGGGGATCGCGTTGAGGTGAGCGGTGGTCGTTTCATGGGGCGATGACGCGCCGCGTCACGACGCCGTAGAACAAACCTGCATTAGCGCAAGTATTGAGGCGCAGCCAATTAGAGGCCGCGGCTGTGGCTGGGGGGGGGGAGGGAGGGGGCGGCGCTGATGACGGGAGGGGGGGGGAGTGAAAGTGCAGGGGTGGACGAGGGGTACCAGGTGGAGCGCCGCCGGGTAGTTTGTCATCTCGCATGCCCCACGTGTGACTGTGTGACCGTGGCGTGGCTCCGCCGTGGCGGGATGCCGGTTAAAGAAGTACAAAAAAATACAAAAACTCGACACACACCGCAATGGCGCACAAAATGATGCATTTGTTTTGTAGTGTTTTTTTTTATGTTTGTTTGTTCTTCCTCCTGGCGTCTCTCGTTTCCGAGCGGTAGGTGGTCCCTCCGGCGCTCACCTGTCACAAATAAAGTCAACCCTCGCGTCACGGCATCGCCGGGTGAGGTGTAGCACGACAGGGTGAGCCGGTCCCATGACGATGCGTGGAGGAAGGGCGTCCAGCATCCACCTTCTCTGTCCGGGTCAGAGCAATAGGGCGTCATATCCTGAAACGATTAACAATTACCAAATCAATAGAAATTTAAAAACCAAAATTTTGAACGTCGTTGTTAGTGAGTAATAGGCTTTTTCCTGCCCTTTCCGTGAATGAAATCCTAAAACTCGAATTTCGACGAATTTCAAAATATTGGATTTTTCCCTCCTCATTCCCTATACGCACCCGAACGAATTGGTGTGTGTGTGTCTATATGGCGACATCCATCTCGTCACCAGCCATTGCTTAAATAAGCTGTCCGCGAGTCTCCTTCTAATGAATATCGCGTCACACGGGTCCGCGTGCGGCCAACAGTAAGGGGGAGCTAGCAGGACCGGGGGGAGGGGGGGGAGTCGTACGGGCGGCGATGCGCCACATTAGCTGTCTCCCCCAATTATACCAGTACGCTTAGAGGCGGGCCGCGGGAAAAGGGGGTGGGGGTCGAATGTCTAGAATACCCGTTGAAAGGGAAGGAAAGTGGAGAACAGATTGGTGGCGACGGTGCGCCACAAGTGCGGGAGGATCGGAGGCGCCACGCGCGCGGGCGCGAAGGGCCTCACCAATTTTCAACTTTAATTCCTTGTTGCGTCGCGGGCCGCCCTCTGGGTCCAGGCCAGGGGTGCTTACGAATTTTCGCTTTCTGCAGGGCGACGCGGTGCGCTTCGCGCTTGGAGGCGACGACCCGCCGAATGGGTGCGATGGACGCCGGTCACAGCCACGCCCACGGGCCCCGCAGCCCGGACGACGCCAGCCCCGGCAGCCCCACTAGCAGCCAGGCCAAGCACGCCGAGCACGCGGAGCGACGCAGCACCAGCCCCGCGGCCTCGTTCACGTCGGCGGCAGGGCAGGGCCCAGGTCAGGGCCCAGCCAGCCCGGCGTCGCTGGACCACGCCGTCGGCCGGCTGCTGCAGGGTGGGTAGCCGACGCGACGCGACACGGCCGTGATGACGCATGGCTCGCGGTGTGCAAACTGACGAACGCTCCATTTGCGTTGCAGCTTGTAGAGCCACACACGTCATTAATCCTGAGAGAGGGGGTCGCGCTGTCCCCCGTCCTTTTCCTCCCCGCAGGCTACGACTGGACCACGGTGCCCGTGACGCGGCGCCCCGGCTCCCCGCGCCGCGTGCACGTCAAGAGGCCCATGAACGCCTTCATGGTGTGGGCGCAGGCCGCGCGCAAGCGGCTGGCCAAGCAGCATCCCCAGCTGCACAACGCGGAGCTCAGCAAGACCCTGGGCAAGCTGTGGAAGTGAGTATTCGACGGGGAGCAGCACGAGTGGCATGGTTAGGTGGCCAACACTCGGAATCGAGTGACGGGTCGGGTTTGAACCACACTGAGGAATTATTCGAAAAATCTAACGAAATGTTAAACACTTGTAGTAATCGATATGTGACATTTGAGTCAAGAACTTTTGGCTTCATTGGTGGTGGACATTAAGGGTGATGGTAATTTATTCCAGGGAGCTGCAGGACCACGAGCGCAGGCCCTTCGTGGAGGAGGCGGACCGCCTGCGTGCGGCGCACAAGAAGGATCACCCCGACTACAAGGTGAGGCCGAGATAGGCGCCGTGGCGAGCAACTCCATTAGGCTGCCGTCTTCATTCATTCCGCTTGCAGTACCAGCCGCGGCGGCGGAAGGCAGCGCGCGGGCGCGGTCTGGGCCTGGACTCGCACCTCGGCGCCGACGACAGCGGGGCGCGTCCGGGCGTGGCCGAGGACGCGCGTGCCGAGGATGTGGAGGCCCCCAGCTCGTCCTGTCAGGGCTACCCCTACAGGTCAGTGCGCCCTGTGCGCCCTGCGATCGAAGCAGAGGGCTTTGTGGGACTTTGCATTCGTCCTCACGACGCCCTGTGCCCTGCAGGTCGGACGCGTCGTCGAGGACCTCGCCCGAGGCGTGCAGCTCCAGCAGCCCTGCCGCCAGCCCCGGCCTGCAGCCCCTGCTCAGCCCCTCGCACCACCTCGCACACCTCACCCTCGCGCCCTCCCACCAGGGCCACGTCCTCGGCCACCACGCCTCGCAGTTCGCGCCCACCGTGGCCGAGGCCGTGGCCGCCATGCACCACGGCGACTCCAGGGCGGTGCTCGCCCGGTACAGCCAGCGGGGGTGAGTCTCTGGGCGTCGAGAGGGGCCGCGTGTACGGACTGCGCATCGATTCCGGAGGATCTTTTCGCCGCTCTGCCTCTCAGGACGTACGGTGATGGGACGTCGCTGTACCCGGGCCACTACCAGGCGCAACAGGAGGTGTCCCAGTACCACCACCACCACCACCCGCCGCACCAAGTCCACCAGCACGACCGGAGCAAGCCGGCGCCAACGCCGCCGTACCCCTGGTGAGGTGGACGCGTTACAATCACTCGAATCCAGAGACTCTGTAAAGGGAATCTTTGCGAAGGTGGTGTTTGTGTTACAGTGCGTATGCGCAGTACTCGAACCCAGGCAGCGACGCGTACCGCGGTGGCGTCTACCTGGGCACCGACTCCCCCCACGGCACCGCCCACGGCACCGCCCACGCCGGCTTCGTCATGCACGGCAACGGCCTGGCCGAACACCACTCCTCAACGACGCCCTATCCTCACGTCCACGGCGTCCACGCGGCCGGGGCGCACGCCGTGCACGCCGTCCATGCCGTCCACGCCATCAACGGGGGCTTCCCCCAGGTGGCCTCGCAGACGCCGCCGTCGTCCTCGTCGGCGTCCGGGACGCAGGATCCTCAGCCCTACCCCTACCAGTCGTCCTATTGTGGGTCAGTGCGTTTTCTGCTGTCGGGTAGGCCGCCTCGCCGTCCCGCAACGCGGCGGTGTGAGAATGGCGGCCTACGCTGCAGGGGCAACTTAGGCCGCCATTCTCACACCGGTGTGTTGCAGGCACTTTAGGTCAAAAGTCCACTCCGCTAAACCGAGCATCTGACTAAAACTTTGTCGCGGAAACGTTGCCAGCTACGTGTGCCACCGTGGGAACTGTTTGAGTATTCGTGGGTTTCAGGTTTCGCACGTTCATGCCCGTCTGGAAATTTTTTGGCGTCCGTTAATTCCGCCTCTACTGCTGGCAAAGCTACAGTTCTGTCGTGATTGTTCCAGGCCACCCGTGCAAAAGTACTGACGCACAGAGTCCGAGTGGCGACCAGCGACCGAACATCTCATCGGCTGATCAAGTCTCTCGATCGCCCTATCCCAGTCCGTCGTTATCTTCACTTTATGTAGATCTGACGAGTCACCCGTTTTCAACTATTTTGTAAATAAAAAATAACTTGTTGTTTTGTTTCTTAAGGGATTCCGTTTTCCTCTCCTTTCTGAGCGTATAAATAGCGCGAATACAGTACAGCATACAAAGCAACACAATCAAAACTAAACTGCAGCGGTTGCCCGGCAGTGTTGGAACTTCGCGCCTCGTGTAGCGTGAGCGTGTCGCACAGTGGTGCCACACGCGCGCCGCGCGCTCTGCTGGCGGCGACACAAACGACGCCGTGTCGTCAGTCTCAGTCGCAGCGCAGGCGGTCCCTGGAACCTGGTGCTGCGGGTTATTTTACTACGCGTTCGAACTTTGGGCGTAAAAAAATGGTTACGCCCGATGGGTCAGGGACGTCGTTCCTCACGCCACTCTCCGACTATCTGGGGGCTTCAGAACATGCTATCAGACTGCTTTTATCAATCTTTCTTGGTAAGTTCTCAGCAGAACACAGCAGAAGACGGAGGACCTAACCTATAAAAAGGGAATGTGTTGTCCCAATGTCATGACATTTTCCTTCCTGGTCGTTGCAATGACTTATCTAACACTCGAGCAATCCTTGTTTGTTTTAATTCGTTTTAATCTTATTCGTCTATGACATCACGGTCACTAATGCTGGACTTTCCGGCTTAATTTATGTAAAATTTTCGAATAATGTGTTAAAAAAGCCACATTTCTCCTCTGAATGCCTTTAATTTTTCCTCTCAACTATTGAAAATGTGCCCTTAATTTATGGTTCCTCTACATACTGTAATTTTGTTGCAACACAAAGCTGTAGCTTGCTAATCCACCAATCGAGTGACCCCATTTGGGTGATTGCATTGTCATGATTGTCACCTTTTGCCCAAATTGTTCTTCAATTTTCATAATTCTATTTTTAGTTATGTATATTGCATTCTCCTAATCATCTAATTCATGTGCAGGATATCCAATTGTACTATTCCATAGACACTTCCTCTATGGACGGTCTCCGATCTTGCAGCATTTGCTCTTCATCACCACAGGGTTTTCTGTGGCCTCATTTTGCTATGGTAAGCAAAATTCATTTCATGTCTCGCAAAATCAGTCAACTGTACTGTGGTTGAAAATTTAGTGTAACCTTAAAATTTGATTTCAGGATGGGATATTCTTCACCTGATAGGAACTGTGGCAGTTGTGTATGTCATATTATTATTATTTGGTGGCTCTGTGTTTGGAGCAGTTTTGACTCTTGTGTTCACAATGATGTACCTTCTGTATGGTAGGCTCTTTACCCTATCAATTATTTAATTAATTCCTTAAGTTCCATGCTTAATTAGTGATGGCATTTCAGGTTACTATTCCACAAGCACTGATGTCTATGACATCAAATGGACCATGCCCCATTGTGTTCTTACCTTGAGATTGACAGGAGTTGCTATAGATATGTATGATGGAGCACAAAAAAAGGTAAATATTGTAATAAGGAATGCCAAGTAAAATCTGTTGCTGTATAATTCTTCCTAAATTTTCTACTACATTCTGTGTTCTACTACATACCATGTTCTGCTTCTTTCTAGGAATCTCTATCTGCTGAGAATAAAAAATCAGCCTTGGATCACCTGCCTTCAATTTTTGAATTGTATGCCCACTCTTTCTTCCCTTCAGCGTTTCTAGTGGGACCTCAATTCCATATGATAAGATACCAAAAGTTTGTGTCTGGAAAACTTGTCCCATCAGTAAGTTAGCATGTGATAAGTCACTGAAATTTGGAAAGTCCTCTGCACATTATTTTACTAATTTTGTGTACTTATTTTCCAGAGTAGCCCCTCTGAATTGCCTGACTGTGTTAAACCTGCCCTTGTCAGGTTGGGAACTGGAATATTGTATCTAGGTATTTACCAAATTTTAACACTGTGGGTCCCAGACCTGTATCCTGATTCTGAGAGCTTCATGGTATGTCACTGAGTCATCTCTAAGTATCCTACCAAGTAGGCCACCAAATGTTATGCAGCCCTTTTAAACATGAAATCATTCAATTTTCAGGAGCAAAGCTTCATCAAGAAGCACCTGATGATAGGATTGTGGGGTCGCACTACGTTATACAAGTATATTTCGTGCTGGTTGGTTACGGAAGGAGTCTGTATTATGTCAGGTATGTTCAATATAGAAGCTCCTGATTACCACCCTTGAAGGTAAACTACGTGTATTTCTTACTCCTGATTTTATTTTTTTTTTTGTTGGTGGAATTACAGGAATTACTTACAATGGCAAGGATGAAAATGATAAGGCCCTGTGGGATGGGTGTGCAAATGTCAAACTCTCTGTGTTTGAGGGTTGCACCAAATTCAATCATTACATTATGTCTTTCAACACTAACACCAATAACTGGATCGGCCAGTAAGTACATGTTTAAAAATTCTACAGATGTATTATTTCCTATTCCTATCAAAGATTATGTTGCCCAGGAGGGTGACTGTGAGAATAAAATAAGTGTTGAGATAATAAACAAGTGTTATCTGTTTTCTTCTAGGTATGTGTACAAACGTTTGAAGTTTTTGAACAGCAAGCATGCCTCTCAAGCTGGTGCATTGGGTTTCCTTGCCATCTGGCATGGTTTCCACTCAGGGTACTATGTCTGTTTCCTGAATGAATTCATTGTTATGCTTATGGAAAAAGAAGTAAGGACATTATAACACTCTCACTCTATTTTTCATGCTTATTTTTCAACTGATCAACATTGCTGCATTAAACTAGAAATACTGTTTTCTAACAAGTTTTAATTATCTTTCAGGTGGAAAGTCTTCTGGCAAGGAATGAAAAGGCTGCTGCCTTCCTTGCCAAGCCTGTGGTGTCTCCAATCGTCTGGGTCCTTCTGAAACTATACACTTTCGTTTTCATGGGCTTCTGTCTCATACCGTTTGTTCTGTTGTCCTTCAATCGGTACTGGGCTTCATACAAAAGTCTATATTTCTCAGGATACATTTTTTTCCTTGGTTGGCATTTGTATGCTCCTTTAGTTAGAAAGGTTCTCAAACCAAGCAGGCCCAGAAATGATCATCAGGACTAGAAATATCTGTAACAATCGATTTCATCTCATGGTGGGAAATTGTGTGATTTAGTTTTGCCAAATTATATGTGATTGTTGTTGTTGTTGTTGTTGTTAATTAATGTAGCAATTTATGTGTCCAATACGAGCACTGTTTACATAATTATGTTCACTCATTCAGATGGAAATTTAAAGTGCGGCAATATCTGTTGACACTTGCAATTCAAAGGGTTGAAAGATATCAACCACAGGAAAAAAACCACTCCCAAAACATTTATATTTTTAAAGCCTAATATTTACTCACTGCTCATACTCACTTTAAGTATCCTGCAATATATTTTAAGGGGAAAACATAACTTTAAAAGTTTTAGCATTTTAAATGTGACTTTGCTTTCTTGCCCATCAGTCATCTTTTGAAAATCATGAAAACTACAAATAAGTATTCACTAAAGACTTCTATTATTGCAGCTTTTGCAAGTCTGTCTGAAATTATTATAGTATGCTGTATTTTGTATTGTGTTTATTTACTTTTTATCTCATGTGCATTATCCTTACATTCATGCATGACAGCTTGACAAGTGACCTTCTTACAAAAGTAACCATTTGTTATTGTTAACCTGTTGGGAAAAAAAAATTACACTTTAGTGCACTGTCTGTCATTGTGTCAATCAAATGAATGTAATAATGAAGGTTCTGACACTAAAAGTTTTATTTTGTCACTGAGAACAGTAATCGTACCTAGTGTCTTAGGCACATATCCGTATGAAATGACTGAAATCCATGGGGTGTTTATTAATGAGTTACAACTTTGAGAATGTCACTTTATTTATTTCAAATAATTATTAATCTCATTCATTACTCAAGGTTGGTCCATAGTTAATGATTTCATGGCCAACATAAATTAAGAAACTCAAGCTGGTTGTGCTAAGTATGAGAGTACAGTATGCTTTGAACTGTATCTATTTTTTTTATTAGGTTCATCCAACTTTTTGTTATTCTTGGAAGACTTACATCTTGGTAGACATAACCCACTAGTTCTGGTTGTTCATCAGTATAATTCTAAACAATGTCCTTAGTAGTTGTCTGGACAATAGGGCTCTTATGTCCAATTACTATTCTATAGTGCCTTTTTCAAATGCCCCTTGTTAATGAGGCTTTTTAAATTGTAGCATATTACAGCAAACATGAAGAATGAGTTCTCTCTCTTTTCAAACAATATATACATTTGTCTACCTTGGTAATATTTTATTTTAATCTATGTGTTTTAGGTGTCACTATGACCAGAGTAATCTTATATAGCCTGCATGATTTCAGTTAGGCTGTGCCCTTTTTTTTTCTTTTTTTTTTTTTTTGGTTGTTGTTGTAATGGAGAAGATGCCGTAGCAGCATTATTGATTCATAGACCTATCTCTCTATTCATGAACACATCTATTAATTAATGAAGTGTGCAAGAGTATTGCTGTTCTATGAGCATACAGATTTTAATCTTTTGTTTGAAAAATCAGATTGCTCAATGTCAGTAACTGTTAGTTTTCAGTGTTGATGTAAAGATGTCACAAAAGATGTTTGTATTCCGCACAAAGATTGGTTTGGTTTTGAGGAATGTTTTAGACTTAACAGTGCTGCGATGGAAAGTGTCCAGAGTTTATGTAACCATCAGTGGGTAACTAAAACCTCTTTCATCTTCTGCAATTATTGAGCATAGTACTTCTCATGGTTTACCTGTCATGTACTTAAATTTTTTTTGTTGGAATGTACATTGAATGTGCAGTTGTAATTATTCTGACACCTTTTGCTTACATGCCAATAGTGACCTTAAGGAATTTTTCCCTATTTTCCTCTACAATGAACAGCCCCTAAGTAACAATGTATGCAAATGTCATGCTCAATTTTCAATCTAACATTCCTGATTACATCACCAAATTTGAGAATTATTAAGTCTGAAGTTCTGGATAATTATGATTTTCTTCTTTTGAGTGAAATCTTCTCTGCCTGTTTATTCCCAGTTTGTCCAAATGAAACTGAAAAAATCCGCTTATCTAAGACTGATTGGACTCCTGTAACAGTTGATACCTCTGTGTTACCGCCTGTTTAGTAGGTGTTGTTTATGATAACAAAAGGAAAAGTGTATTATTGTAAAACTAAAGGTCTGTCCTCAATGTATAAGCTAACCCATAGGTACTCCTAAAGGATGTACTTTAAATAAATGGTTTCGTCAATGTTCCAAAGATATTGATTTAATTCATTTTTATTTCACACAGCACTTGCTACAGTTAAAGGCACACAAAATTACACTCTGAGGAAATAACAAATCTTACTTGAAACTGGGATGACACTACAGGGAAAAAAGTTTTTCTACATAGTTGGTTGCGACCTACCAAATCTGAATCCAGGAAACAAATGGATTCCACAAAATTAATTAACAGAGTTTTTCCTGAGCAACAACCACATTGACTAAAGATACACAAAACCATTGACACACTTACAAACTATTGAGTAAACATTTTACAAAATCAGAAAAAAACGCCATTAGTTTAAGCATTGACAAACATTTTAGTTGCAGGGTTTTGCAAGCTTAATGGCTTTGGTAGCATGATTAAAACGAGAGGGATGTTGACGTTGTTGAGCCACATGTTTGGGGGTGAATGCAGAAGTTGGCATTACCTTGAGAGGGGTATTTCCAGCACAAATTCTTTGAGGAGTGAATGATTTGTGTCTTGGAGTGAGAACTCTAAGAGGTTGCTTAATATTTGGAGTCAAGCATGGAGTCTCTGACGGATATTTCATGACTTGCGTTGACTGGACAGAAATTCGATTACAATCTTTCAGGGGTGATACAGATATCCTTTGGATTCTGTCTGTGAGTGGTACACTCTCCTTTGATAATTGAGGTGACAAACCTCGTGGGAGGTTTGAAGCATTACGCAAAGACTCACCAACTTGGTTTTCTTTCCCTGTGTCAATCAGTTGTATCGGTACTGAAAGATTACGTCTGACTGGCTGGGAATGTGCAACTCTATCAACTTTCATGCTACTATGTTTCTTCACTTTCAAATTTCGGACAGTGGGTGATTGAGTGGGGGAGGCCTTGACACGCAATCTTCTATGTGAAGGGCGTGCAGCTGCACTCCTGTCATCATTCATCTTCAGAGTAGTGGTAGAAGTATCTGCTGTAACGAGTGCTTCAACTGGTGCAATATTTGAGGAAGGATTGGTGGACTTCTTGATGGTTTCATGGTCACCATTTGAGGAGAGCTCTGTCTTCACATATGGAGATGATTCTTCTTGTTTGCCACCTAGACTTGCCCTGGCAGACATTGTCTCATGCACTTTACTCCTCCTTCCCTCCACAGGCTTTTGGGCTTCATTACTTGCACTAAACATTTTAGCAGTGGCTAGGACTTTGCCTGCATTTTGACTCCGCAACTTGGCAATAGACTCCCTGCCAGTGGTGGGAACACCACTAAGCAAATCTTTGGAGGAGCTAAGAAGCTCTTGAGCATCTTGCCATTTTTCATTGAATTCTAGGCTGCCCTTGCTTTTTTGCTGTGCATGTGCAAGCAAGGCGGCTTTGGCCAAATTAACCTGACTGCGGCATTTTTTGGAGGATGGCAGTACTGGGGAAGAAGCTTCGCTACCATGGAAGGAGCAAGCACGACGAGCCTGGCTTCTGGTCACAGGAGAATTATCCCCTCCTAAAATTGGGATAATGTCATTACTTCTTACATCTTTTGTGACACGATTAGGGGTTGGATGGGGAAGTCCTGAGAATACGGTGTTGGGGCGACCTCTGCGCAAGCGGTTGTTCTGGGCGGCTGGTGTCTCAGGTGATGAAACTGCAGTGCATAGAGCAGTCACATTGGCTGGCCTTTGCATCATGTGCCATGACTTATTCCTACGCAGTTCACGACGAGGACTCTGTCTCTCCCTTGACCTGCGCCGAATGGTCCCTATTTTTCGTGCACTAGGAGACCTGATGACTCTATTTTCAACTGAGCGCCGAATTTTAAGTTCTCTGCTCAGCCGCTTGGCAAGTTGATCAGTGGAGACATCTTTTGCAACGTCAGCCCCCTCCAGGGTCTTCTCATATACATTCTGTACAGCTAAGAGTGTGTTTGCTGCATTAATCTTCTCAGGACTAGATTTGATTTCTGGGGTAGTCATACTGTGGAATTCTTGAGTTATGCAAGACTCAATAGCTGACATACGAGTTTTGAGATCTTCATATTCACTCTTTGGCACTTGGACAAAGTCATTTGGACTTGGGTCAAATGGGTCCTCTTGGCTAAGGTCAATGCCAATGTCAGTGTCAGCATCATGGCTGGAGTCACTATCCATTGGAACATAGGTACTGGATGAAGAGGCTACACTCAATCTCGTTTGGTCTGACTGGCGAGATTTTTTGCGACCCCAATGACTGCTGCTTACAGCACTCCAGCTCCGCTCCAGGAAGTTACCACTTGTAGAATGGCGTTCAGAACGTTGCTTCTGAAACAATATAATTACATATGTGTAAATCTAAGGCCAGAATTTGAGAAAAATGCAAAACAGAGATATTAAGAAAATGTTTTAAAAATACAATTTTATTCATAGATAAACAAAATTTACCTGTTTTTTGATAACGAAGTTACTAACTCCTGACAGACCTTTCTTGGTAACAGGTTTGCGACTATCACTACAACAAATAGTAAATACATTAAGTTAAATGTGAAAAAAATTCTTCGTTCTTTTTTGGATAATCAAAAAAGGAAAGTCAATACTTACGATTCAGAAAATGTTCTTGTCGGGAAAAATTTGCGATTTTTGTTCTTTTGAGGACTTTTTGACTTGCTTTTGGGATTACTTACAGGACTGGAAAAAAAACATGTATGAAAACAACAATTAACCAAGAATTGATAGGATAAGAACAATAGCCAATTCTATCGACAGGGAGTTTATGATTTTAAATCACTTACTTGGGATGGGGACAGACCCGAGGAGTTTCGTTGGAGTCCTGGGTAAAACCATTTGGAGCCTTTTTGAATGGAGTATCAGCTAGAGTTGTGCTTTGAGGAAGCGCCATCAAAACATCCTTCCTGCAAACAAATAATAAAACATTTATGATTCCGTAAACTGTAACTCTGAGATTGAACAGTCAGACTGAGCCTTAAACCATAGCTACTTACTTCTTTTTACTTGAAAAGGCAGAGGACGAATCTACAGCTTTCCTTTTTTTGGCAGACTTAACACAGGGTGTAGAAAAGTCAGTGTTTGATCGAACAAGAGCTGCCTCCTCCTCCAAGCCTGGATATTCAGGGTCAAAACCAGGGGAGGACTTGCCTGCCACAATTTTCTTCAAGCCATTGAACATTCCTATTCATGGAAAGAGATTAATTAAAATGGCTTTTGAGGAGACTGGCTGACAGTAGCAACAAAATCCAAAAATGAAACTTACGTGTTAGTGAGCCACTGCGGCGTCTCTTCTTCTTCGAGGAAAAAGAAGCTCCACTTACGTGGTCGTCACTTAGAAGGGAAATGTTAGAAACTGATGGTGTGAGAGATAACTTTTTAACTACTCCATCTGGTAATACACCAATGCGTTCTGCATGGGTTATCAGAATCTGAAATGGAAGAAGGTTGTACAATTGCTTTCATAATCTGAAATAAAATTGACCCTCAAATCTGGCACAAACCTCAATGATGCGAACATGGGCACCAATCCTCTGAGGATTTTGTACAACTGAAATTTTCTCTGATACAGGCATCAGAGACGGGGCTATCACGATTGCAATGTTACTAATTGTCATTTTATTGGCTTCAGATAGATCAGAGATCAAGTGGAAAAACTGCAATAAGAAGAAACATTAAAAATAATCATACATAATAATTACACCCTTTTCTGAAGACAATATGACTCACCTCCATAAGATATGCTAGGACATGTAGATGTGGCCTGGGTAATAGAAGACACACTAAAAGGACAGTTGCAACAGTATCGTCTGACAACAAACAGTGTAGGAACAAGTCATGGAAGGCAAATGGAAGCACAGGCTCAGACAATTCACGGAGGAAGTATTTTAGTATATTGGCCACATCAATTACGTGATGCTGCAAAAACTGAACTTTGTGGCCCTGATCAAGCAAAGCCTGAAAAACCAAACAAAACACATAAGTGATAATAAAACTTCAATAGCCTGGGCCTTTTAAACATTCAAATTCAAACTGACCCTAATTTCTTTCTGACGAACGGCTGAGCCAGCTTTGCGGAAGAGGCCCTCTACGCTGGCTTGCTGAACTATACAACAGCATATTTCTTGTATAATGATGGGAACTTTAGCATCAACGCCAGATTGCAACGGAACAATTCTTGAGGACAAGAGGCCCAATGGCTTGCGAAAGAGGCATCCACGATTACCTGGAGTTTTAGAACCCTGAAACAAAACAAATGCAAGGCACAAAATAAGACTAGCGAACAGAGGTCTTCACACGACAAACCAGAGCCCTTCATGTAGAAATTCATACTCAAATGGCCAATATAAAAGCGATAGGGATTTAAAGTTAAGGAAATACTAGCTGATGTTGACGTTTAAGTCTAGTACCTGGTTTGATTTGTTGATCCTTTTTGGCACTGTGCCATGTTTCAGACCAAGGAGACGAAGTTCCTGGATTATAGCACTGTTTAATTCCTCCCTAGGAACATCATCATCGGAGTTGTACATTTTGCTTTTCTTCAAAAATAACTGACACTAGAGGGCAACAGGCTAGAAGCTATTTTTGAATGACGACTTGCAAGGTCCCGCCCGGCCGATTTCAAAATGAAACAATTCCCATTTTAAATCCTTGATTCATGTTGATAATCCTAACCGAAATCAGTTGCCACAGACACGAAACATTTGAAAACAGACTTAAAGTCCTTCACGAAAACAAACCACGAGAAAACGACAACAAAATTCAAACATCGGGAGACAATACACTGAGAGCCAATCACAGCGCGCGAAACTGTAACCGCTACAAGAAGTCATTTTGTTCTTCTCTAGCGTATGGCTGTGAAGAAGCAGTGGAGTGTCCGGGGCCGGCAGGACGTGACGTCACTTTCCGGTCATCTTGTGGCCCCGCGTAGTTTGAATCGAGACGCGTAAGCGCAGCGCAGCGACAGCGCGGAGTTGCTTCTAAGTTGGAGGCGCGTGGAGTAAATGAAGCAAGTTAGTTTTGAGACCAAATCTCGGGTCGATGCAAATAGGCACAGTGGCAGCGTTTGCGACGACGACGGCACACGGGGAACACAAGGGAATTACCTCTACCGTGACGGTGGGGTACTTCCCTGTACGCCACGTCTCCACTGGAGTACAAGCGGAATAGGGAAGTTCTGCTCAACAATATTTTGCGAGTGAATTTCGTCGAGAGCAGTCAGTAGAACCGCTAAATTATAAAATAATCATGGAAATGCGCACACTTCGATGAGGAAAGTGGACAAGTCGTGGGCGTGGATGTGGAGGTGGAGGATGTGGGAGGAAGAGGTGTGATGCGGAGACGAAACGACTTGCGGCCGGGAAGAGGAGAGGAGGGGACGGGCCTGCGGGGGAGGGGCGGAGGGGCGGAGGGGCAGTGCAGTAGAGGGGCCCTCGCTCGCGCCGGCTACGTCGCCGCCGCGCCGCCATCGCACCACGCCGCGCCCCGCCACGCCGCGCCCCGCCACGCCGCCGCTCGCGCTCCTCGCGGCCAGCGCCAGTCTGCCGCCGGCCTTCGTTCAGGGAGGGTTCACGCCGCGCGGTCTCCGCTTCTTCGTCGCCAGAAACGTCTTGTCGAAGTCCGGCCCACCCGTGCTCGCGAGTGATTCTGCACCTGTGGATTTCTACCCGTCGTGACCTCGTGTGACGCGCGTGCCACAATGTGATTGGGATGCGTGCGTGTCACGACAGTCACGACGTGAAACGAGGAAAGAGAAAATTAAGTGTGTGATAGTGATCCCTCGCTCGTTGCCAGTGACAGAGTGAAGCTTCAAGATGATGTCCGAGGGCTTTTTGGTGGGCGATGGCTCCTGGAACCTGCGCGTCTTCGTCACGGACCTGCAGGTCGAGCGTTCCCTGCGCGTCAAGGGAGACCTCCACATCGGCGGAGTCATGCTGCGGCTCGTCGAGGACCTAGGTGAGAATCGTCTCACTCCCAGGCCAAACTTGCGTCTTAGGAACGTGCTGTCATTTGAGGATACGGTATCTAGGTCCTATTTCTGTCGGTTGACAGACAGGCTCAGCGGCGCTATCTGTAAAAGCAGGCACTCCTCGCAAAGTGCGCCGGTACGTCTGACAGGCTGCCTGGGCGGGAACCAGCGGGAACTCCCACGTCCGCGTTCAGCATCGATCAGCATTAATTAAGCGGATAAGTCATCGGCGACACCGATACTCCGTCGCTGTGTTGCGGCGCGAGCCTTCCACGACAGCGCCGAAGTTCCGAACCGCGAAGCGCGGCCACGGCGAACTGCCGGCCCGACCATTTCGTCAAGGTGCAGCACTGCGAATCCGATTTCCTTCTGAATGCTGAGTCAAACCAAAGCGGAGCTGCAGGACTTGCTTTTTTCTCGTCTTGCTTGGCTCTGCTCTCAGCCTCGCCAGCTACGCCGCGCCACGGCAAGCATAGTCCGGTAAACATCCTCTAGTGTGTCTGGCAGCGCTGCGGGGCGGGGAGCCGGGGGGGGGGGGGCCTCAGTGTCCGGGTCGGGTAGGAGAAGTGAATTGCTAGCAGCCGGTCGTCCCCCCACCCGCACCCCACCACTCCGACTCCCCTGCTAGAAACGAACCGAAGCCGTTCTCGTGACGCGTCCCCGTACCATCATCTACCGGAAGTTCCCGACCGCCATATTGTGAAACAAACGTAGGGGTGGAAGCTTTGCGCGCGGTTTGTATGGGCGCGTCAGTCCGGTAGAATTTGTGATATGTTTAGGTATTTCACCTCCAAATCACCATGAATAGTCGCTCTGCTTGCGTCGTACGAGGCTGCTCCGTTAGTTACTCTAACCGACCTGATAGGGTGGAGCTTTTCAGGTACGTTACCAATGGTAGTCGGTTGGTGTGAGGTTATGCTGGTTTGTTTATGTATGTGCATTTTATTCATTATGCTGGTATCCCTCTTCGTTGTTTTCGTTCTAGATTTCCTAACGATGAGAGGCTTTCAAGATGGGCGGAAGCAGTGAAAGGAAAGGGAACCAACTGGGTCCCGCCCAACAATACAAAAATTTGCAGCCTGCACTTTGCGCCCAATCAGTTCTGGAATAATCCCCCTGGTAAAAGGAAAATGTTGCTACTCCCAGGTGCTATTCCTTCTCCTGTTGTGCAACTTCCACCAGCCTCTACTGTGAGTTTCCGAGTCGATTAGTTCTGCTAGCCACTTGAGGTTTTCAAGAAATATACTATGTATGCTCTATTCCAGATCTTGATGAAGCCTCTTCCGAATTCTACCACTTATGCTTATCGGAAGAAAGTTGGTGCCACAGTTCACAACCCCATGCCTCAACCCTTGGCTTCCCCACAACGACAACCACAGCAACAGTCTCTCATATTGTCAAGCAAAACTCCAGTTAGCCGCAAAACTGGTGTTGCAGTATTAAAGAATATTGTCAACACAATGCCGAGGACTCCACTCCTTTTTTATTTTCATTGTGTCTTATCTTTGGGGTTCAAAACTCTTTATGTTAGTGTTAAGGTTTTATATTTTAAAATGACATGTGTTCTAAACATCCTGTCATGTTTCAACTTTTCTCATGACTGTGATATCTTGTGCGATTTGGGTAGAGGCGTTCCAAACACCAATACTAACTTCTTTTGCTGTTTAGCAATAGGTCTCCCAAACAATATTTTTGTGACCACCTTGATGTTGAGAACATCTTGTCATTTTGGAGCTATTCTCCACTCCTTTTTTATTTTCATTGTGTCTTATCTTTGGGGTTCAAAACTCTTTATGTTAGTGTTAAGGTTTTATATTTTAAAATGACATGTGTTCTAAACATCCTGTCATGTTTCAACTTTTCTCATGACTGTGATATCTTGTGCAATTTGGTTAGAGGTGTCAAAAACACCAACACCAACTTATTTTGCCATTTTGCAAAAGGTCTCCCAAACAATATTTTTGTGACCACCTTGATGTTGAGAACATCTTGTCATGTCGGAGCTATTCTCCAGCTTTATCAGTTTTCTTTGTGTACTGGGCATTGGAGTTCTAAATTTCAATCCCTGTTAATTTTTCAGTAAGTAATGTTTGTGAAACACTTAATCAGTAAAACATACCTTGCCTAATCTGTGTCTTATTTTGCTCACATTCTTTTCATTTCCTTACAATGAAATGATTCAGCCTGTCAAACATGTGTGAAATCTTCGAACAAATACCACAATATTACATCTGCAACGCTCCGCCGCTAATGAACAGTAAGTCCCTTACAGAATCTCCATTCAAATATTTGGCGCTCTTCGCCGCCCCAGCGTGCTCCCCCCACCCGACTTCCGGAAGAATGAAGGCGAAACGGCCAGCGCGCGCCCCGTAAGGCTCATGCAGGACTTCAATTCTAGCAGGGAGGAAGGCGCGTCGAGGGGTGGGGGGGACGCGCCGACGGTGCTGCTAGCAATTCACTTGGTAGGAGCCCCCCGGGGGGAACCAGGAGGCGGGGCACTGCGGGGCCGGCTCCGTGGCGCAGCGCAGAGCGCAGCAGAGCCATGAAGATGAGCATTTCCAAGACTCGTTCGGTTCGTTTCGGCCGAAGTGGGCGTGTTCGCCGCGTTGCCCAATGCTCGGCCCGCACCGCCGTGCAGCGACGCTGCTCTGCTCGCTGCTGGCAGCTTGTTTGCCATTTCTTCGCGTTTCGCCGACGCGCAGGTCGACGTCAGCAAAACCACCGAATACAGTAAAAGTCAGGGCGGCCGCCGTGCTGCTTTTTGCTTTCGGCGGCGCTTCGCCCGTCAACCAGGTGACCGCATTCGCGGCGCCGCGGGGAGGGCTCCTCTACTCGTTGCGAGTGCAGGTCGCCGTCGCGTTGCCCCGGTGGCGTGCAGGCTGCAGGCTTGCCAGCCCTGGACGCCCTCGACGGCTGCTGACGGTCTGGCGGCGACGGAGGCGTTCCCGGCGTTCCGTTCCGTTTCGAGGAATCTCGGAACAATGCGCCATGTGCGTGCGGTGTGGGAGACGGCGAGGACGGCAGGAAGTGGTCAGGGGACGCGTTCTCCGGCAGGCACTCCTTCCTGTGCGGCCGGCATGAAGCCACGCCGCCGCGGAGTGTGCGGAGTCGCTGAATGAGCGATTTCGCTCGCAGGCGGAGTCAGCAACAGCGTCTCCCGCGTCCCCAGCCTCCAGGCAGCGGCCCTGCGGTGCCCGGGGCCTGGCGGGGGCGGAGAGACAAAGTGACGATGCCGTCCGTGTGTCCGCCGTGAGGAGCCTGAGAGCTCGCCGACGGACGGACGGACGGGCAGACACGTTGCCGGACTTCCTCTCTCTCCTCCAGCGCGCAACGCAATGGGACTGCTTGGAGTGGTGCAGCGTGCCTCCGTGTTTGGCGGCATCGCGCGGCGAGCACCGCGTCGGCCGGCCGTGAAATGACCTGCCGACGCCGTGAGTGGTGTAGATATGATGCAAACCGATACCGCCCCGCCTCGCCGGGCGGCAGCCCTGCCTGGGGCCGCGGTCTGTGGCAGCGCCGCTCGCGGTCCACCAGCTCAAGTTCAAGTCCAAGGCGGCGCGGCGGCGGCGCGGCGGCGGCGCTTCGAGACCTTCGCGAGCCTCGCCACGCTCGGCGCCCAGCCACTCGAGGGAACGCCCCGGCCCTTGGTCTCGGTTGGCTGTGTCCAGTTTTGCTCGCTTCGGCTCGAATCTGGACGTCCGCGGAGCAGGGACGTCCGAACGGGGCTTTATCAGGGGGCCGTCGTCAAAGCTTCATCTTCATCCCTACGTGAAGGGCCCTGTCCAGATTGCCCTTTCCGTACCCCTCGCAAACACGGACTCGTGCTGTAATGTAAGTGCAGATGGTACAGCACCGTATTTTTGAACGCGACGAATCGCGACTGCAGGGCAAGGCAGAGGAGCCTGGTTGCTATTTCGAAATCGGGCGTGGGCACGCTGCCCAGTGGGTCGCTCCATCTAGCCTCGTTCTTTTCGTCTTACGGGGCAGACGCCGGGCCGGGGGGGGGGGGGGGGACACCGCCCCGCTTTCACGCTGCAAAAACAGCTACGGCGCGACGCGTCGCCGGCCCGGCCCGGGCGTCCGGTTTGAAAGTGTCTACGCGAAATATGAATTTTCTCTCGTGGCCTCTTGAATGGTTGAATGGCCACCTCTCCAGCAAGCAGCCGCACAGTCGTGCGGGGTCACGACTCCTGTAAACGTCCGCTGGAACCGCTTGCAGGTTTATAGGCAACTCGCTGAAGGTGTCCCGAACGTTCCTGGTTGGTCGGATTCGCATCTGGGTTTCTTCTCAATGTAGTAAATACAGTCTGCATTCCGACTGTTGCTTTGCGTCTCTCTCGCACTCATGGCCGGGCCAGCGCCACGTGGGGTAGGAAAGACTTGAAGTGCGGGCGGGTCGTGCGACGCCTGACCTGTTGCACGAGTCCCAGACTGGATAGGCGCCGTAGGCATTTTTGTCTATGCAGCCGTCTGAGTCCAGGGTGGTCCAGGGTGGTCCAGGGTGTCCAGGGTGTCCAGGGCGCTCCAGGGCGGTCCCAAAGCGTCCCCACCCCAGCGTCCCAGGTAAACGGACGGGCCACCCCTTTTATTGGGGTGTTGCCGGGCTGTTGGCTCCAGTGTTGCCTGCCTACCTTGCCAACTGGACGTCGGCCTGCGGTGCGCCTGGCGCTCCTCAACCGAGGCTGAGGTGCTGCAGGTAGTCGAGGCAGGCGAGGCGGGATGCAGGTGTCATTGTCGCGCCGTCTTTGTGTTTCTTCCCGGCAGACAGGCAGGCGGGGCGCGACGTTTTCATCTCGTCCTGCACCATTTCGCAGCAGCACGCGTCCTGCCCGATTTCGTGCCCGTTAGGTTGCCGCGGGGCCGTGCACGAATCAGGTGAATGAGGACTGTTGTCGTCCATCCATGCGCTTCGACTTCGACGCACGCCACACCATTTCTTTTCCATCAGCATCGCTGTCATAGGCCTTCCGCCGGGAAGCAAAACCAAGCGATACAATCTTCTCCATTCTGGAATGTGGAGAAGTCACGGCGGCGGCGGCGGCGTCGCCTCGCGACGGCGCATGCGCAGGGCGGGGCGGAGGGAACGACCTTGCTCAGTGCCGCGACGTCTCGCGAGGCGGGGCGGGGCGGGGCGGGGCGGGACGGGCCGCCAAGCGCCCCTCCAGGTGTGCAGCAGCTGCAGGCAGGGGCGCGTGCGCGCTCTGCTTCCTCTCGGCTCTGAGGGGCGACAGAAGGCTGAAGGGTGCACCCGTCCCCGCGTTAGTCTACTCCAGTTTGGAAACATTGGCGCGCCAAGCAAATCCCCTGTCGTGGTGCGCGCCGGAAACCCTTCCACTTTCCTTCTCCATAAGTCGCTGGCAGCGTCGGGCGGGGCAGAGGGAAAACGGACCAATTTGCCGAGCGGGCCTTGTAGGCCCTCTGTCTGCGTGCGGGGGGACTCCAAGTGCCCCGGAAGTCTGAAGAAGTGGTGCGCCCGACGCGCTGCTCCCCCTCTCCGTCCGTGTCCCATCAGTTCAGGTGCCGTTAGGTTCTTCTTGCCGTCAACGCCGCCGTCGTCATCTTCCATCGGGGGCGTCGCAGCGCGCCGCGCAACAATGGCACCTCATCTGTGCCCCCCCCCCCTCTCCCCTCCGCCGCGGCCTGCGACGTGGCGGCGCTTTGCTGTGCTTTGCTGCCTCGCGCTCGCGGCTTGCCGGGCGCGCAGCGCAGCCTTGGCCGCCACGGCTCGGCTCCGCGCGCGTCGTCTGCCTCGGCTCGACGCGGTGCTCGGCTCGTCTCGGCCCGGCCTTCCCGGCCACCTGGAACACCTGGTAGCTGCAGCCCGCGCGGCGCAGTGCTGCGTGGGCGGGGCCGCGGGGGCGTTTGTAGGGCAGTGCGGTGGGCGTCGCGACGGCCCATCCCCGAACAGAAGCCAAGCCCCCCTACCCCACCGTGTGTGTGTGTGTGTGTGTGTGTGTGTGTGTGTGTGTGTGTTTGTCTGCCAGGTCTGAGGCAGCAGACTGATTCCGAGAGTCGTTTTCGTCGCTCTGTCTGTCTGAGGGGGACGCCCCATGAGCGCGACAAAGAGCGACGAATACGTCCTCTCGGTCTGCGGCCCAGCTGAACCTTTCCCTGTGTGTGTTATTTTTGAACCGGCCGCAGCCGCAGCGACGCCGAACACAGTGGGCGCTGTTGTGCGACCGATGCTGGCGGATTAGGTCGGACGGCGGCGGTCCGGCCGCGCCAGACGACGCGATGCGACGCCAAGGGCCCCGGCCGGCGGGGCGGGGCGGGCCCTAAGCCCCTCGGCGGCGCGGAGACGAGGCCATGTAACGGGCGGCCGGGTCGGGGGCGTGCGCGCGGCCGGAGTGTCAACACAGAGACGAACCAGCTTGGAACCCGCTGGGCCCCTCTTTCTGCGGGGCCTCGGCTTCGGTAGGGTCCTTGCCGGCTGACGGGCTCAAAATGACCGCTCTGCTTGAGTCCATTATGATACTGGACGCTGCGCTTACACTAGTAGCGAGCGGTGCGGTCGTCATCGCGGCTTGTCCGTCAAAGGGGCTGGCGGAGCCGACGGGACATATCTCACGGCCCTGATTAGAATTCCCCGCCCGTTGGCCTGCACCTCGCAGCGGGGCGCTGCGGCCAATACGGCCCGACCGGCCGGCCTGCTCCAATGGGATTCGAATGATGACCTCGTCCAGGTGCTCCCTGTCTCCCTGCGTCTGACTGGCCGTCCGATATGGGCAGCCCACTGTGGCAGCCCGGCAGAGCACTCGGTCCGCGAGGAGGATGTCGCCGCCAAGGACTCGACGACGCCCACGCCTCGCTGCAGTCGCGTGGTCGCGTTGGCCCGGACCTCAAACACGGCCACGGCCGCGTACTTTGGGGCGTGTGTTTTGACGGGGCCAAGCCAAGACGTCATTCGCCGCTTCCTGGCGACGTTCCCTCTCAAATGAGTCACAGGGACGGACGTGGACCGACAGGGCGGAGGTCCGATTTCAGGGCCGAAAGCGCCAGCGCAGAGTGGGTCAGAAGCTCGTTGAGGCGGCCAAAAGTCTAGACGCGTTTTGAGCTCCAGAGTCGCTAAATGGGACTCGAGTCGAACGAGTGACCCCACCAATGGCTTTCCGTCCAAACGAGGAATCCATTGGTAGGGTCACACGTTTGATTCGAGCCCCATTTCGTGACTCTGGAGCTCAAAACGCGTCTAGAATTTCGGCCGCCTCAACGGTCTTCTGGCCCACTGCAGCGCCGCCAACCAGTGCCGCGGAGTGAGCGCCGCGCAGTCGGTTCAGCGACGCCGGCCACCTGTTGCCGGCCTGGACGCCTCGACCTTCCCGACGCGCCGCGGCCTTGTACCGCAAGGGATGCTGCATGGCCGGCAGGCTGTCGCTCTGTCTCTCTCGCTCTCACACCGGTGTGACGCGAAGCCCTCTCGGAGTGAGCCAGCAGGCCGGGCTGGGGCGGGGAGAGGACGGCGGGGAAGGCCATGTCCGCCTTGTGGCCGTTGGCCCGAGGACCGAGCAGGACTCCGTGGACCGCATTGCCGCCGTCCTGACCGTCCTGACCGTCCCGACGGGCCTGTGTGTGTATGTCGACCTTGCCGCTCCCCTTCCCCCGCCCATCCCCGAGCGCCGCGCCGCTACGGCCGCTACCCACGTCGCTCCAACAGTGTGGCCAAATACGGCGTCCTGCGCGTTGGCCGCAGTGGAGCTGGAGACTCCAGGCCACCACGCCCGGCCCCGCCCCGCCCCGCCCCGCCCCGCCCCGCCACGGTGTCACCGGCCTGTCGGGCAGGCCAGGCAGACAGCGAGCTACCGCCTCGAAAGCTGAGCGAAAATCAGAACTGAACCGATTCGTCGGTCCGGGAAGGCTGATTCCCACAGGGGCTCGGCGTTGTTCTTGCGCGTGGCACGCTGGCCGGTGCCGCGTTCGAGCTGGCTTAATGACCGTGACCTTGAGCGGGCCAAGTCGAGGGTTCGAGTCTCCGCCGGGGCCGGTCCGCGCCGCACCCGCATGCCCGCATCCTCGCCTCGTGACTCGACTGACCTGGCTGACTGACAGCCGCGCCAGGAAGTGCCAGGAAGTTGAGGGGGTCATGGATGAACAATGAACACGATCGGCAGCGCCAGCCAGCGCCAGCACCGACGCTGTCACGTTTATTGTTTCATTTTTTGTCGCCGCGAGCAACAGTGTGCGTGCACCTCACGAAGCAGCAGCACGCGCGTGGCGATTGTAGCCGCGTCGGACACGGCCGCGGAACGGCGGCGTGCCACTCCGGACCGCCGCCCGCAACGCCGCAACGCCCAGCCGGCACACCGTGCCAGCACTGCCTGCTATCTCTATCCTCTATCCGTGCCGGAGGACGGAGATAGAAGGGGAGCCTTATTGAGAGGATTGGAACGGGCAGGGCAGCGGCCGGTCCGGTGGAAGGAACATCGTGTACAGTGTACACGGTCTGGCCGGCGCGGCGTGCCACTGTTGGCCGTTGCTGCCGTTATCGGCCAAGGATGCCGTCACGTCCGGGGGGAGGGGGGAGTGGAAGGGGCTGCATTTGTGCACGGACAAAAACGGACCGGCATTCCTGAAGCCGAGGCAGGCAAGGCAGGCAAGGCCCGTGCGATGGGCCGAGGGGCGTTGGGCGGTGCGCGGGCTTTCTGGCGGCGGTGTGCAGTTGCGCCCCCCAGTGGGGCCCGCAGTGCCTCCTCCACCAACAAATATTCCCCCCCCCCACACACAAATACATGGGTGCAGAAGGCGGCGGCGCGTGGAATGCGTGGGGAGGCGAGGGGTGGGGTGCGCGACCGGGGGCCTTATTAGTGCAGGTGTGAAGACAGGGGTCGGACGGCGGACGGCCGCGGTGCATCTCACCGCGGGCGGCTCTTGCTGTCACAGCCAAGCTGCGTCGGCGTCCCGGACGTCACCGCCGACGGCCCCGACGGACGGGGCCCGGCATGAGGCGGCGGTGCGCCCCGCGTTTGGTGAGAACGTAATTAACCGAGGCAATCATGTCGGACGCGTCTTCTCGGAGCGGGAAAATAATGGAAAGTATTCCGGCGCCGCAGCAACGGCGGTAACGTGTTGGATATGGCTGGCTGTGGTCTTAGAGCGTCCCTCCAGCCCTTCGGTCCTTCAGCCCTTCGCTCGTTGGCTCCCCTTGTTTATGGGCAGCGCGCTGTCTCTCCGAAAAGGAGTACTAAAGGAGGTCCAAATGAATGAGCCAGGACCTCACCTGTCCCTGCGTCCCCAGGGAGGGCCGAGCAGGCAAAGGGCTGGAGGGCGGGGCAGCACCAGCGGGGCGCCCCGACGGAACCCGAATATAAGGGTAAACAGATGCAAATGGAAGCTAATGGCGAGGTAGAGGCAGTGGCTCCCCTGGCCGTGGGCCCTACCGGCCGCCCTACCGGCCGCCCCCCCACACCGCGTCGGCCCAGCCCCAGCCGGCCGGCCAAAACACAGGGGGAGCCAACAGCTAGCCGGCTATCAAAACAAGGCAGGCGTCGGCAAAGTGTTTCACGTCACACCCACCCGCCACTGCCGTCCAGTAGTCACGCCGACGAGAGTGAAAATGCGGGCTCCGTCGTGGCGCGACCGGCACCCCGCTTATCTTGACGGGGCGCGCGTCACGGCCGTGGGAAGGGGCCGCTGTCTCTCTCCTGCAGCCCCCCGGGGCGAGTGCGGGAGACGCGGAGCACTGCTCGCCGGCCGCACCGGTAGTGTCGCGGCGTGTCCCGCCGTACTACAGCGATACCCGGCGCGACTGGCGCTGCCTCCATCCGCCGCGCGGTGAAAACTAGGGTTGCCATCTCGGGACTGACGGGCAGGCCTCGCTCGGACACGGCGCTGTCAGCTACGAACGCCGCCTTGACGTATGTGCGCCGGGCCCCGCCGGGCCCCGCCGGGCCGGCCAATGCATGCATGCTGCTCCCGCTCACTTTCTCGCAGCCGAGCGCACTCTGGACGCAAGTCGAGCGGCGGCGCCGCGGCATGACGTTTCTGAAGCTTGCCGCTCCAGCGGCGTGTCGCCCGGCGTCGCCGCGACGCTTGGCGACGGCGTGAGAGCGACGTGGGGGGGCGTCACTCCGCCCGCTGGGGTTTATATGCGCGCCGCGGTGGCGGGGTTAATTGCGAAGTGCAGGCCGGTCTCTCTCTCTCGCACACCCCAACGTGACGCCGCCGCGGCCCGGCCTGCATGGCGGCGAGCACTGCGGCATCCAACTTATAATTGGACCAATTGGCGGCCGCCGGCAGATTTTTATCTGCATCTGCGGTGCGATTGTGTTCGGAGCAAGTTCTCCTTCCACCTGCGCGTCGCGCCTCCGCACGGAGACTGCAGCCTGCCTCGCGGCTGTCTCGCTCGCACCCCTACGCCCCTCGCGGACCGTCCGTGCCACAGAGCCAGAGCGACGACCAAATGATCCTTCGGCTCGCTGGTGCAGATGGTGCAGTACCTACCGGCCGTCTGTATGTATGAGAAATTGGTGGGTCGGCGGCGCGGTGGCCCAGCTGTGATTCATATTACGCATGCCCGCCAGGCCGGCCATAGGCCTCGGCCTTAGGCCCCGGCCCTGCTTGATTTATTTCACGGCTGTCTGTCCAATCTTTAGAGTGGTGGCTGTGGCGGGCAGCGGTGCGTGCACCGTGCAGCCTGCGCCAGCCTGCGCCCCAAACAGACACAGGGAGGGGCTGCCTCCCCCACCTCCTCCCGTTCAAGGGCGTGGCGCATTTCGCTGGCGCGGACCGCGGGGCTGGGAGTGTGTTGGCGACGCGCTCCGCGGCCACCCGTTGGACCCGCACTCACTGGGCCTGAGGTCGTACCCGCTGCGCCGCGCCGCGCCACGCCGCGGGTCCAGACCGCCAGACGTAAAAATAGTCGTTGAGGCGGGCAAGCCAGCGAGCACAGCAAGCAGAGCGCCGGGCGGGGGCGGAAGGGTAGGGGGAAAAAGGGGGGGGGGGTTCGTCGCACTGGGGCCCAGCGGGAGGGTGTTGGGAAGAGAGACGGGGAAAGAGTTTCCCTCCTCCCTTTCTGACCCTCTCTCTCTGCGGTTATGGGAATATGCTTTGTCTGTCACATGACTTGGCAGTCCCATTCCCCGTCCCGGGACGCTGCTGTGCTGTGTCACTCTGTCGTGTCACTGACTTGGGGACGGAACGCCCCGCGAGTGGGAGAGAGACGAAAGCGCAGACGGGAGGTGCGTGCGTGGGCCGTGGGCCGCGGGCCACACGCGGCGGCTGCGCGGCCGGGCGGTCGGATTGCCTGACTCGGTTGGTTTTCCAGCTTTTCCCCAACTCCACCCTGTGTGTTAATTGGTACAGGCCGGCCTACAAGTGTCGGCCGATAAGCCAAGGAGCCGAGGAAGTGGCAAAGGGTCCACCTGTCGAGTACGCCCCCCTCCCCTTCAACCCGCCGCATTCCGAAGGCCGCGCTCCTCTACATTATTGAAACAGCCCCTGATCCTCGCGATACGTTCGGTGCTTCGGTGCCTCGTAGACAAATGATAACGCGGCGGCGGTGCCAAGATCTTGATGGCGCTGATGGAGGGCGCTGGCTGCCTGGCTTGCTGCCTGCCTGCCTGCCTGGCGTTGCTGAACGGCCCAAAGTGTCGCAGCGGGGCGCCGCACCTGCCGATCCTGCACGTCCTGGCGAGGTCCTGGGGGAAATCAAGGCGTCGGTCTATGCCTTGTCGATATTCCGAATTATCTGGTGCCCCAGAGAGACGCATTCGAAGTGTGAAAAATAAATTGGAAATGTTGTTTTCCTTTACAAATGACACCGTAGTGCCCTTGAGGCACGCATTCCCACTCACAATAAATAATTTGAATTTTTTTTTGGCTCTGCACATTGTAGTATACACACGGTACGGAACAACCCTGGTAGTTGGTACGCCTTGCCGGCCTTCCCCGTTGGCAGCCCGCGCTATGTTTGCGCGCGCTGTTTGAACAGAGCCGAACGAACACACTCCCTTTGCGGCCGGGCTGCTGTCTTTTCGTCGGCCTCCTCTTCAACGCAAACAGGCCCAGCCCACCGCGGGCGTGCGTGCGTGTGCGTAACTCTATCCCCGCTGTCGAAATGTGTCGTTGTGTGGGTGCGCTCTTGTGTCGCAAAGACACAGAGAGTGTGTTCGATTTTGGAAGGGGCGTCACCGGCCGGGCCTCGGGCTGGGGCCCTGGGCCCCGGGCCTTGGGTGGGAGCATTCGAGCATTCTTGGGGCGAGGTGGCTTTTGCTTTTTCCTCGTCGTCTTGTTGTTTGTTCCCCGTCCCGTTGCTCCTCGGGCCGAGGCCCGGCGTGGTCAAGAAAGGCCCTTTGTTCGTTCGGCCGCGCCGTGCCGTATCAGCCCAAGTTCAAGGTTCGAGAGGCTCTGCTGTCCTCCTCTCACACGTTGTTCATTAACTATTTTTACTTTTTCCGCCGTGCTACGTACTGCTGCGGCTGCCTCTCGGCCGGCAGCCTGCGCTGCGCCCGCAGGTAGGCAACAGGCAACCGGTCCGGCCGTGTGGTCGCGCCGCACCTTTCCTTTTTCTCGTCTTGCCCGCCAAGCGACTTTTAATTCTGGCTGGCGGCATCGTCTGTCCGGCCGCGCGGCTGCCTTTGATTCCCGATTCCTCCGATTCCGCGCCCCTTTTCCCCTCCGCGCTGCTACTCTGCTATTCAGGCGGCCTCGCCTTTTCGCCGCGGTTTTCTTTCCGCGCCGCGTGCCGCGTGCCGCGTGCCAGATTGTATGTTAATACGTTGCCGCGGCTGCCGCGGCTGCCAGCCTCGTCCGGCCCGGCGTTCCGCAGGCAGCGCGCACAGCTGCGTAGGAGAGGGAAGGACCGACGCGGCGAGTTGTGGAATGAAATTCAGGCGGCGCCGGGCCTCACGCGGGCGACAACATTTTTATGACGGCGTGTCGGCGGCCGGGCGGCGAAGGGGAAGGACTCACGTCCAAGGCCCTTCCTGCGGGCCGGGCCCTCCACTCCAAGGGCGCGTCCTTCAAGGACCCGGGTCCCCACGGCGGCCCTGCGCAGTGCCGCCCCGCGCTGCCCTGCGTTCATGTTAGGGCACCACAGCCTCATGCAAACAGGTTTGACTTTGGCGTTCGTTTAGAGGCGTGTACGGCGCAGCAAAAACAAAACGCTCGGCGGGGCGTTCTGCTGCTCCTTGGGAAAAGGGGTAAAGGGGGGGGGGCTGCTATCATGCGGGTACATACGCCAGACGCCGTCGCCGTCTTTTGCACCCGAACGACCTCCCCCTCCACATTTTTGGTGCCTTTTCCTGGCCGTTGACCCGTTTCTGTTTACATACCGCCGCGCCACCATGCGCTGCCGTGTGTGAGTGCGCACACACACGCCGTGCTGTTGCGTCCGCTGGCACGCACGCACGGTGTAGTACACGTCCCGCTCCTTTTTCGCGCTGCGCCCGTAAATTTATGCGCGCGGTTGTCTGTGCGCGCGTTGGCGATGGAGCACCGATTTAATTAATTGATAATTGTTGGCGATCACGCTGTGCGTTTTAATTTTCGTGAGAGTCTTGCTGCGACGATGAGGTGCAGCCGAGAGGTGTCGGCGGCTACGCGTCCGGCCAGGGTGTGTCTGTATGTATGTATGTATGTATGTAAGTATGTATGTGTGTGTGTGTGTGTGTGTGTGTGTGTGTGTGTGTCTACGCACCCCGAGAACATTCCAAATTAAAACTTTCCTTCCGCTGCGGTGGCCCCCCACGGTTGGCTCATACGCCGCACGCCCCCATGCCCCACGCACAGTGTGTGTGGTGCAATGGCGCGCGGGGGAGGAAGGGAAACGGGTGCCGCTGCACCGAGGGCGTGCAGTCCGGGGCGTGGCGGCCGCGGCGCAGGAAGTTGTGTCACGCGTGCGGGTTCGACGGGTGCCCCTCTCTTTCTCTGTCTCCCTCGCTCTTGCCGGCCGTCCGACTGTTTTTATTGTTCGGCCGTACGCGGCATGCACGCCCCGTTTTTCCTCTGATCAGTCTCGACATCCGATCCGCCGACGCGGCCGTGCGGTGCTAGAGCGTGTCGGCCCGGTAACTGGAGCCCCCGCGCGCCCCGCCTGGGGCCTTCCCCGTCCGGGCCCCGGCTGCTCCGGCCACGCGGTACGGGGGCAGCGGACCAGAGGAGGTGCCCCCGGGCGCCAAGGGCCACGCTGCAGACCACCGCTCTGTCTCTCTCGCACTCATGAGGCTGCGACGGTGCTGCCCGCCACGCTGCGCCGCTCGCCGTGCGTGCAGCCTGGGACCGGCCGTTGTTTGAGAGGGGGGCCACTTCCTTCGACTCGACCTAACCCAATCTCATGCTGCAGGACGGCAGGATGCGACACGGGTCGAGTGGCGGTGGCGCCAGGGGCACCCCGGGGTGGTCAAGTCGCGGCGCTCGCCGTGGTTGGGCTGGGCCGGCCCGCGGTGTACATGGTTATTTATGGCCCACGCGCCGCCACTCCGTACCACGCCGCCCGTCCTTGTCCACGCTCATTCATCAGCCGTCCGCCTCGCGCGGCACACTGTGCATGCGGGCAGCGGGCGCAGCGGGCGCAGCGGGCGCAGCGGGCCGGCGTTCAAGTTTCCGTTTGAATGAGCCGAGCAATAATGCACGAGTGCATGACTGCGAGAGTGCGCCAGCAATGACCAGCGCGTTTAGGTCCCCGGCTCCCGGTCCGTCTGCTCCCTTCCCCGCGGCAGGGGGACGCGACGGAGCGCGGCGGAGAGCCGGCCTAAGAAAAACTGCTAACGTGACTGCATCTCCGGGTTCTCCTTTTCCGGAGCTTGTCGGGCGAGGCGGGCGAAGGAACGCAACGGCCGCGTGTTTTGTGAAATTTGATTAATTTCAGCGCCTCGCGACCCACACAATGGAACGGTCGATTGGCGGTCGTTGCTGGGCCCAGGCCGTGGACGTGGACAGACTGGTCGCGGAGGCGACGGACGGCGGCGGCGCGGCGCGGCGCGGCGCGGGGGCCTACGCAACATTCCGTGGACGCCTCCAGAATGCACCGCGCCTAAATGGCTTGGCCTAAATATCGCAAGGCTATTAGAGTCGGGCCGTCGAGCGTGGCGGCCGAAAGGAAATAAAATGGCGGCCGCTGCCGGGACTCGAACCCACGTCCAACGGACTGCACTCGCTCTTCACCGAGACCGCTTGCGTGTGGGTGTGCCGGGGGCGCGGCTTTCGCGTTTCGAGCATCCGGCCTGGTCGTAGGGTTGCCAACCTCGCGGGGCGTGGGCTGGCCCGGTGCGCGGCCGTCCATCCCGCCCCCGCCGGGCACGTCGCAGTGCGTCGCCGCGCCGGGTGGCACCCCCACACGTGTCCGGTGTCGCACTCGGCCTCGCGGAAGTGGAGACCGCAGGATGCGTGCGACGATTAGATACGGACGCATCCACGTGGAGTGAGTGGTCACCCTACACTCGGTCTCGCCGAGTGGCGACTCTAGCTTTTTGCCCCGCCAGCCTGGCGCAGCCGGTGCAGCCCCCACAGGTGGGTTCACCCACGTGCCACGCTGTTCCACTGTCCCACACACTTCCTGCGATCCGCGGCCGGGATAGGCCGAGGCAGAGAGAGACAGACACGCGGCACACGTGGACGGGAATGAACGCGGGTTCGATTCCCGCCCGAAGCCTTGTTTTCTGTTTCCTATTTTTAGCGTGAGCTTTTCAACCGCGCCCTCTCTCAGACCGCTCCTGGACTTGGCGACAGTTTTTCTCCGTCTTCCCAGTGGACGTGTCCGTGTCGCGTGCTTCGGCTGCCTTGCCTCATTGTTCTTCCAAACAAATTTCACGAAGGCACCGCGGCAGTTGGGCCGGCGAAGCGTGGGGCCGAGGCGTGGGTCGCGGGCTGATGACTTGGCCTCCGTTCCGACAAGTTTCCGGCCTCCTGCTGAGAATGCAGTCCAGGGGTGTGTCGGGAGAAAAGAAGGGGGGGGGGGGTCTGCGACCGCCCTTTCCGACTGAGCGTAGGTCGGGACGGGAGAGAGAGAGAGCGAGAGAGAGAGAGAGAGAGAGAGAGAGAGAGAGAGAGAGAGAGAGAGAGAGAGGTATCGCGTAGGTCGCGGAACGGGCGCTGCTCCGTCGTCATCCGCGTTTCCTAATCATTATTCCAACACGGAGTGGGGGAAAATCCGTGTCGTCGCGGAATGGGCGCTTAGCTCGCGGTTCACTGCGGGAAACTACACGGTGCGGAAACGAGATCAACGACAGATTATGAACTGATGGAAGGTGGGGCAGCCTGCTCCTCCGAGTCCTCTGGCCGGTGCTTCTATTTGTGTTGGCGGCCCTGCCAGGGCACCATCGCAGCCTGTGGCGCCGGGGATTGAAGCGCACGGCTCGCAGGTGAGCCGGGGCTCGACAGACGCGAGACGATGAGCAGGGGCCGGCGTCGCGACGCTTGGCGGGGTGCGGGGGCGTCGTCGTGGCCCCGAGGTGCGTCGCGACGCCACTATTTCTGGAGACTGCCCCTCTCGGCCCGTCGCGACCGCCGCGGCGACGCAGATCAAACATGACCCACATCGCGGCCCCGCCGGCCTGCGAGGAGGCGCTGGCGCATACGGACGCGCAGCCGACGAGCTGCAAATTGTCCGAACGCGTTATGTTTTTATCGCCGGAATCGCAGCGCGGTTTCATTGTCATGCGAGTGGCGGGCAGCAGCTCGTTGGTAATGGACGCCGGTCATCAGGAAGGGAAAATAAAGATCAACGAGGAAACAATGCGAGATGGATGTGCCGCGCGTTAGTTGTACGCGGTGATGATGGAACGACAGGGGCGCCGGGTGCCGCCGGCGGTCAGAACGAATTTGTAATGACTGATGACGTCATAATGACGTTGAGTCAGCGTCGGCCAGCGCGACTCCTGGGTACTCGGTGCGTGCCGGGCGCCAGGCTGATTCCGAACAGTGCGTTCGTCGCGCCGCCTCTCTCGCACTCATGGACTGGCCCACTAGGACGCGAGAGAGACAGAGCGACGAAGTGTTGACTCTGAGCAGGCAGCCGCGACCCGACCACACGGGTATCTCGTCTTCCAGCCGCGCCGATGTGAGTCACTGCCTGTTTTACGCGCGGCTGCTCTGATGTAGGCGGTCTCTCTCGGACTCGTGGGCCGTTCCGTAGGAGTGCGAGAGAGAGAGATACAGAGCGACGAAACTCTTTCAGGAGTCGCTGTGCTTGGCCGCACGGAAGTGGGTGCGTGCAGCGCGTTTTGCGCGTGGGCAAGTTTTCCCTCGCTGAGTGTGTGTTTCTGGGTAAAGTCGCCGGAGGGCGCGAGCGACGCGTGGCCTGCCGCTGGGACGGAACTAGCGAGTGAAACAAAGGGGCAGCATTAGCGATTCCGAGGCCAGGCTGGTCAGGGATACTCGTTTTCCGGCCTCGCTTCTCGTGATCTCGAAACATGACGTCAGCGAGGTGCGTCGCACGCACAAAATTTAAAATCAGCACAAAAAAAAAATTGTTATTTCCGCGCTGATTTTGACACTGATCAAACGGCGTGGCGACAGTGATTCATCTAGTGGCGTGTGGCGCTGCTGGTTGTGACCGGACGCGCGCCTTGAGTGACTAAGGTCAGCGAGCCGGCCTGCTGCCACGCGGCTGTCGAGTGCCGAGCTGTGTGCAGATTACGTTCCGCTATTTTTCTGGCCGTGCTGTTTCCGGCGGAGGCAGATGTGGAGCTGCAGTGCAGTGTGCCCGGCAGCCACCCCTCTAGGGATCGGGGCTCGGGTCGCCGCGGGGAAGACTGCCGGTACTAGCTCGCTCGGGAGGAGCTTCCCCTTTTTCCGGTGGACTGCTAAGCGCCGCGGACTACCGGGCGGCCGAGAACACCTGCCTGCCCACTGCACCTGCCGCCTTATCTACGCCCCCGATGGCGCCCCCGCGCCTGTTATTGAATCGTGAAATAATCCGTCTCTTTAGCCGCTCCGCTCGCCTCGCGCGTCTGCCCAGCCGCCCGCTGGCCGCTTGCCTGGCCCGAGCGCCCGACCTTTCAGACGAGCTGGGACACGCACGATACGGCAACGCCGCCCCTCCCTCCCCTAGCGTCTGTCATTGTTGCCTTGGGTGGGGTGGGGTGGGGTGGGGTGGGGGCAGTGCCGAAGCCGAGGCGGCCGGCCAGGCAAGCTGGCAAGACGAGCTGGGAAACGCACGAATTGGCAACGCCGCGCCGCTTCGCTACCCTTCCACCCTTCCCCCTCCCTCTCCCCCAGCGTCTCTGATTGTTGGCGGGAGGACGAGACTTGAGTCGGACGTTCGGCGTCCCCGGCCGAGCTGGCAGTATGCTGGCAGCACAGGCAGCCGGGCTGTGGTTGGCTGTGGTGCGGCAGCCATGTGCGGCTCGCTATCTGCGCTTATCAGCAACTCGCGCGGCCCGGCCGACTCGGCCCCTCCAAGCCTTTAGCACCGCGTCGCTTTGCCTGGCTTTGCAGCAGCAGCCACTGCTCTGCCAGCGAATAAAAGTTAAATTTTGTCACAAATTGTGCATGCGGTGTGGTTCTTGATTTTGAATTTTAATGTTGTGCTGCAGAGAGAGAGAGAGAGAGAGAGAGAGAGAGAGAGAGAGAGAGAGAGAGAGAGAGAGTGAGAGAGAGAGAGAGAGAGAGACAGAGACAGAGAACCCGAACGGCGAGAGCTCTGCCCGGCCTGCACCTCTGGAGGCTGTCAAACACCCGCATTACGCTCCATGACGCCGATCGAATTTGTTTTGATTGGCCTTGGAATCCGCCTCGGACTCCGCCGCGGACTCGAGTCGCATCGAGTGAGCTGTTTATTGAACCAGACGTACCAGTCGTTATGCCAATTGGCCGTGATGACCGTGACGCGGCGGCATCGAGGGGGAGGGGGAGGAGGGGGTGGCGAGGCGAAGTGTGGCTGTGGATCCTGGCCATCCTTTGGCGCTCCGACGGTCTCGGCCGGCCGCGGTACCAGGCTGTACCCTGTACCCGCCACAGACTCGGACTTGTTTGCGCTTGTGGCGTGGCGGGGCGGGGCTTCATGAAGGAGGCCCTTGTGTGTGCGTCTGTACTCGCTGGTCATCGCTTTGAAGGACGCAACGCGATCACAATCGAAGAAAATGATTGCAACGGTTTCTTGCAGTTGCCAGGTCTGGACTGGAGGCCAAAGTCGACGTTTGGTCTCGTGTCCATCTTCTTTCACTTCCTTGCGAAACGCCCTAAACATTGCCTCTTTTCATACCATCTTAACCCGCTGGTCTGTTTTGTTTCAGGTAAGCATCGAGGCGTCTGGTCGCCGTCGGCATCCCTTCCCGGCTCCAGGCGTCTGGCGGCGCCGTTACCACACATCACCACCCTCCAGCCCTCTGGGCCCACCCAGGCTTGTACAGCCCCACGGCGATGCAGAGCATCGAAAAGTAAAGTGCCGCTCCAAGATGATCGTCGCCATGCTTCACTTGATGGCATCCCCCCCCCCTCGCCCTCCCCGGTGCGATTTATATTCACTCGGACGCCCGGCAGGGCTGGCAGGGGTGGAGGATTCCGGCCGGACAGACGGGGCTGGCGACACACGCTTTATGGTCCCCATCATTGTTTCTAGAGGGGCGCTGGAGAGGCTGTCGCCCCGCCTCCCGGCCGAGGCGCGTGAACGGGGAAAAACTCGGCATTTGATGGGGGTTAGCAGCAAACAAGGGCCCTCGAGCATGACGGCAAAGGAAAATAAGCTGTGAATTTTTATGTGTGTAATTGACGCATGATGTGCGCACTCGTTGACATTGTGGGGTATCAAGTGACTGCATCGTGTACCGGCGCTTTGCCGATGAGGCGGCCTCGGCTTCGGCGCTAATCCTCTCGGCTGGCTGGCGTGTCGCGCCGCGCGCCGCCGCGGCCAGATCCTGGATAACGCCAACTCGCCTGCTTAATTTCGATCAAAGTCGCTCCGATTCAGACTAGTAGTGTGGATTTTGGCTGCCGGGTCGCCGTGCCGAGAATTCTCGAGGGCTTCCACTTTGTTTCCGAATTTGATCACGAGGTAATGGCCGAGCCGTGAATTGGATGTCAAACAAGCTATCATCATCATTATGCGCCGCTCCGCGATGCTCGGGGCGATAGTGGCGAGGAGTGTGTTTTGGAGGCCGCGGTGGCTTTCGCGTGCTGCATGGATGGAGCCCGGCTAGCAGGTTGCTTCTGCGCACCGTCGCTCTGTCTCTGACGCACTCACGGGGCCGGGGTGCGAGAGAGACGAAGCGCTTGTCCGGAATCAAGGTGCCTGGCGGCGACGGCGGTCCAGCCGTCATCCACGCGTGCTCCGCGGCGTGTCGGAGTCGGCCTGGCGGGCCCGGCCGGGGTATCTTTTGTGGAAAATGTTGAAGAGCTCGGATCGCGAACCGGTTGGTCCGCGACCGGCGACAAATGACGTTGGGCATTGGCGAGTGGCCTTTGAGTGGCCTTGGCGGAGCGGTTATCTTCTCCAAAGCAAAGGCACTCGCTGCTCCAGTCGCTTTCGGCCATCTCGCCCGGCCTGCAGCCTGCAGTCCGAGGCCGCGAAGCCGCTTTTTTTTTTTTTTTTTTTTTTTTTTTTGGCGCACCCAGCGGGGCCCGAACCTGCAACCTTCGACTGTCCCGGTATAGAAAACCTCACTCAATCACAGCACTAAAACAGCGGCGGCTTGGTGCGCGGTGCTGCTGCTACTGCTGAGGCTGGCGGGTGTCCGCGCGGCGACAGCGTGTGACAAGGACGTGACGGCGCTGTGACACGCTGCCGGACGGGCGCGCGGTGTGTGTGTGTGTGTGTGTGTGTGTGTGTGTGTGTGTGTGGCCAGGCTTATGCAAGTCGTCCCATACGTGCACTGCACACAGTGCCATTGCACAACCACCAAGGCTGCTGCTGCTGCTGTCATAAGCAGGCAGCGCTGACATACAAGAGGCCCGTCCAAACCAAATGCGAAAGCTCGAATCGAAGTGAGCGAAGCAGGCCGTCCTCGTGGCCTGCCCGGCCCACGCGGCAGAAACATGGCGGGGCTCGTATCATCGTCCCGGTCTTTATCTGCAGCTCGTAAACACATAAAACCGGCTGCAGTCTCCGCTGCGCCGCGCCCCAGCAGCACTCCGATCGTCGTCTTCCTCATCTGTGTCGCCGTGAGTGGCGCCCCGGGCGACCGGGCCGGCCCGCACCACACCCGTGCGCGCGGCTGCCTACCTGCCAGGCGCACGGAGTCAGTGTGGCCGCGGCGGCGGGGCGTTGTTGTGGGAGGCGCCCCTGCCCTGGATGGCGGCGGCCGCGGCGTGGGTCGCGAGTCGTCCCCGACCGGGCGACCGCGACACGGCTGGCTGGCCGTCGAGTGGAAACACATTTCTTTTTGGCAGGCTCGCGCTTTTTGAGCAGCGCTGGGCCGCCTCGCCTCGCCACGCACAACCACGGCGGGCGAGACGCGGTCGCGAGGGGCGTAGGTGTGCCGGCCATCTGTTCGGGGCGGGGCGAGGCGGCGCCGGGACCCGCCGCCGGGACCTCAAAGCTGTCGTCGGCAACGAGCGCCTCGCACTCGCAGTGGACTTGCCGATTAGATTAAGTCCCCCGCATTTGTAGCGCTAACTCGCATCGAAAGACTTGTCCGCCGTGCAGGTCCACTCCCCCCGCCGCCGTCGTGCCGTATCTGCGATGACCCGGCGCGCCAGCCGCCCCACCGAGTGCGCGAGCACGCACGCAGGCGCATTTTCCGTTGATGAATTTTTTTGTCCGGAGGGTTGTGCTGCGCCGCTGCGCCTGTCGTCGCGTGCGCGGCTCTCCCTCGCGGAGGCCGTGTCTGCTGCCGGCGGCCCGGGTCGCCAGGTGTTACGCGTTCCGACCCCGCAGGGCGCGGACTGCGGACGCGACGCCGCCCCGGTTCGTCGCGGTGAATCGAGGTTTGATTTCTGTCACCGCCAGGCCGCCACTCGGTGCCGCTTCGACGGCCACCTGGCCGCGGCGCGGATGGCGGCGTCGACGCGCCTCGTCGTGGCCCCCATCCGTGACCCGGGCCGAACTTTGCATGCAGCACTTGATGCTGTTGGTGCCTTGGTGTGGGCGGGGCGGGGCGTCTCGAGGTGCGGCAGTGAATACATTATGCTGGCCTGACGTCATTCGCGCGAATAGGCGCCGTCGACCACCTCGACGCGGTACGGACCGCGGCGTGCGTTCGAGCCCGGGGCATCCGAGATCTCGGAAATGACTGGAGTTGGAAATTATCTGTGGGGATGGGCGAAGCCGAAGGCATGTTGCGTGGTGACGAGGCACCCGGCACTAAAATGTGGAATTTGGTTTGGGGGGGCCCTGCCTGGCTCTTCGACGCGAGTCCTTGTGCGCGGCGCACGGGATCGGGTTGCGGGGGACGCCGGCGCGGGAGTATCAACATGACACTGCCATAAAGGCAGCGGTGGGGCCGGTTGCTGACCTCCAGTGCAGGCCGGGGCGGGGCGGGGCGGGGGGCGTATCGCGTCGGGTGGCGCTGCTATTGCTATTACTGCGTCGGCCGGGCCGATCTTCCTGCCCAAGGCAACGACTTGGCCTGCAGGCTTCTCCGAAAAGCGTGTGCTCGACCGTCTCTCTCGCACGCATGGGGAGTCCCGCTCGGGTGCGAGAGAGACAGAGCGCTGCGCCGCTCTGCTGACCTTTCCGTGATGAGAGCGCGGCGGGGCGGCCGATGAGGACCTCGACGAGGGCCGGCATCTTGTGTTTGCGTGGCGGTGCAGCCCTCGTGATTGACTCCCCGCCACTGCAGACACACCTGGCGGCCCACTGTGCCACTGTGCCACCGGGGCCGCGCCCAGCATCACGACCAGACGCCGTCGAAAATGAAACTCAAAGCGACCTCCTGCACACTGGTTTCATTCGCACTCATGCGGCGCCTGTGAGCGATGTGGGGAGTCAGTCTCCTCGTCCCCGCTGCGGCCCTCGCGGCGGCCCAAGCCCATCTCCTGGAGAGCTGCTCAGCTTTTCGGGGTTTTAGAGCCCCCCTTTTAGTACCTCGTCGCCGAGGACTGGTTCCCGACGCCGGGTCGTGCTTTTAAGAAGCCGTTAAAAGCCGCGACGTGTCGATGGGTGTCGGATTGTGTCCACGATCGTGTCCAGCGGTCCGCCTTGGAGCCGGGGGTCTTTCTCCAAACGCGTTGACGGGCGCCAGGGCGCAGGGGGCCCATTGTCCAGGCGGCCACGGAGACGTGGTTACGGAGGCAGAGTGCTCACAGCCCGTGGCGACGCGGACGTGACGAGGACGCCGTCAGTGAGGCAGGGCGGCGACCACATACTCGAACCACGCGGCACTGTATTGCGATTGCCATTGCCACACGTTCGGACGAAACCGCGCTCCTTTCTCGAAGTATTGTTGGCGGAGCGGACCAGCGCGGCCCGCCGCGGACGCCATATGGTGCAGTGGGTCGCAGGTGCGGCGGTGCGGACCTGCGGACGGACGGTCAGGCAGACAGACGAACGCACTCTGCTTATGAAGGGAGAGACGGGACGGACTGGTCCTCGGCCACACCGCACAATGGTTGGCGTGCTGGCCGGCAACCCGGTTAGCGTGCTGCAGTAGTAAAGCCCGTCTGAGGCGGTCTGGCTGAACGGCCCAGCGCCCAGCCAAAGCCTGGGCTGCGGCTTCGTCCGAGGCTTTGGCTTTTCAAGTGCTAATCGGAAGACGTGACCTGGCCCAAGCAGGCCGAGCCGAGCCGGGCCGGGCCGCAACCTGCCTTGTATAGACCGTCAGGGCAGCGGCGTAGCAGCGCAGGGGCCGACGTGTTCGGCTGTCTAAGCGGCATGGCCCGGCTTCAACCATTGCACTTGTGTGTTTCCGCATCCCGAACGCTTGGCAGCCCGGTTGCTTTACGAGGCCGTTCGAATTCCTTGCGTTCCGCCGCCGCCGCCGACTCTGATTCCGAGACGTTTTCGTCTCTCTCTCTCTCTCCGTATAGGTGCGAGAGAGACAGCGACTGTGTCTGCTGGATGAGGTGCTAAGCGCGCCGGGCCTTGCCGGAGCACGTCCTGGCCGAGGTGGGCGAGGCGGCGGTGCCGGCCGAATCCGGGAGTCCGGACTCCGGGACGGCCGCAGTAACCCGCCAAGTCGCCGCCGTGCCGCGCGGCGCCGCGGTCCATATCTGTCCGAGTTTCTCTCACGAGCAGCAGCAGCAAGCAGCAGCGGCAGCCGGTCGGCGTGTCTGTTGTGGCGCCGCGCCGCCCCTCCACGCCGTTGTTGGCTTGCCCGCCTGGCTGCGGTGTTTGTCTTTTCGCCTCTTGAGCCTCGGCCCGCCGGGTGGGCAGGCAACCCGCTGCGGCCGGGAGGCTGGCGGGCAGGCCCACCCGCGCAGGCTGGCCCAGCTTCCGAAACTGTTTTTCGCGCCAAATGCAGTGCGAGTGTTTGGCGGGAAGGCGGGCGGGCGGGGAGAGCGCAGCGCGCAGCCGAGCGGCCGGCCCAGTGGAGATCGGAACCGGTCCGCGGCGCGGCGCGGCGCGGCGCGGGCTGGCAAGTGTAACTTGAGCGTAACTATCGACCATTACTAATTAAATGCGGTTGCGGCGGCCCGAGCGCTGCGGGATTTATTTAATCGGCCAGACTCTGCAGACTGAATCCCGAACAACAGTGCTCCTTCGCTCTGTCTCTCTCGCACCCGAATGCCCCGTGAGAGAGAGAGAGAGAGAGAGAGAGAGAGAGAGAGAGAGAGAGAGAGAGAGAGAGAGAGAGAGAGAGAGAGAGAGAGAGAGAGAGAGAGAGAGAGAGAGAGAGAGAGAGAGAGAAACCAGCCTGCAGGCCGCGGCGTGTCGTGATCCGCGAGGCGCCGTGAAACCGGCTTAATTTAGGTTGTTGCGGATCGCCGCTCGCGGCTAGTTTATTCGCAGTTAAAAAATTATTAATGAAGATAACTTGTAGTGTAGTGTGCGCATGTACGCCTCCTGGCGAGTCATCAAGTGTAAAACACGGGCACCGCGGCGTGCTGGCCGTGCCGGCTGTGTCGTTGATGGGCTCAATCACGGGGGTCATGGCGCCCGCCGCAGTGGCAAGTCGTGCGGCAATACAAGTAATATGTCTTCCTCTTTTTTTTTTTTTTTTTTTTTTTTTTTTTTTTGCTGTTTTCGATATTATTTCATTTTGTTGTTGTTTCACCTCTTCGTGAGTTGCAGCACCCGTCGTCGTTCTGGAACGCGTTCGGACGTTGCCGTCGTGGCGCTGCCGCATGTCGCTTCGCGGGATGAGTGAGGCGCAGCGGGCAGGGCGTCCCCGTAGGGTGCGAGAGAGACAGAGAGCACTGGGCGCGGGAAGTGGGGTCGGGTTGCGAGGGAAACGCCCACCCTGCAGTAATAAGCGACCGGCTGTCCGTCCGTCTTCCTCGAAACTGATTGAGTTATTTGCATGCCGCCGCGTTTGTTTTTCCTTGGCGTGCAGCTGTCGGGGCTCGGCGGTCTCATCTCGCGGGGCTGCGGGGGCGTCGCACTGCAGTGCGCTCTTCTGCTCGCGCCTCTACTCCTATTTCGTTTCGTTTCGTTTTTTCACCGCTTCCCTTGATCTTCTTTATACTCCCCCTGCGCGCCCGCCATGCGACTTCCTTTCGTTCTCTGTCCTTTTCCCCCCGTTGCCGTGTGCGTGCGTGTGTGTGTGAGTCTTTTTGGTGGATCGTCCTCTCCCCATAAACGTCACAAAGGAGTCATTACCTCTGCGTTCTCCCTCCCTCCGCTCTGCCCGGGGCGGCCGATGCGTTACAACAACGCTTTGGGCCGCGCTCTGCGTCGCTCTGCGTCGCTCTGCGTCGCTCTGCGTCGCTCCGCGTAGGTGGCTGGGATAGTTGTGTGTGTTGGGGGCGGGGAACGTCTCGCGGGCCGAGGCGCCCTCCTACTAAACCGGCGACAAGTCCGACTGCAATGCCGCGGATTCACCGTGCGCCGTCGGGGTGCGAGAGAGACGGCGGAGGCGGTGCGCGGTTCGCTGAGCAAACAGCTGATTACGGCGCGAGCGCGGCGCTGAGGCTGTGCCCTCGTCTCTCTCTCTGCCCCCCCCCCCCCCCGAGCGAGAGAGAGACTGAGCTGCAGGCTGCGCGCCAGGATTACACTCATTGCCGCCCCGCTAATGCACTGCTGTCTAGCTACCTGCTGCCGTGGTTAGTGTGTGTGTGCGTGTAAGTGTGTGTTCCTCTAAGTAGTGGTGCAACGCGGCGGCGTCGACTGAAGCGATTACTGCCCCTTCTAGTGTCAACACACACACGTACAATCATAGACACAGTCACACACACACCGCGCGCGCGCCGGTCTAGGTGCACCTCAACTTCCGCGACCATGTCCGGGCGTGCGGGGCCCACTGTGCACGCCTGTAGCAGCCTAGACTGCAGCGCGTCGCCCACTCCCCGATCAAGGATGTCATTTGGCAGCGCGTCGGCGCCACCACGTGGCGGCCCAGCCCACGTGTCCGCGGCCCGGGGTGCTGCTGCAGCCGCTGCAGCCGTCCTCCCACTCACAGCCGGCCCTAGCAGGCCGAAGCAGGCCGAAGCCCAGCCCGATTGCCTAGGAAAGGGGCGTGGCCGGGCCGCCCCGGCGGGGCGTGGGATGACCGGAAGCTTTCACCTGTTCGCCAATCAACGGATTATTAGCTGACGGACCGCGGCGGCGGCAGGGGAGGGGGAGGCCGCCCACCTGTGCAGCCGACGCGGCCATTCTCCTCCGCGCCGCAGTGGGCGTGTGCGTGTGCGTGTGTGTGTGTGTGCGTGTGCGCGTGCATTGACGGGGACGTGACAGCAGCAGCCCTCGGGTCGCTTCGCCGCGGCCCTTCTCCGCCCCGAACTAGAGCTTCGGGTCAATGAACCGGCATCATCGGCGTGCCTGCCGGCGTCCACGGACCGTCGCCCTGCTGCCGCCGCCCGGCGTGCGAGCTTTCACCCGAAAATACTCCCGACTCGTTTTATGAATGGCGTTATCGGCGGCGTCATTGGCGTTATCTGATTACGCAATGACGGGCGATGACGGGCGCTGCGCGGCGCGGAGGGGGCCGCCTCGGGTGTCGGTCCCGCGACCCGCGCGACCCCGCTGGCGCCCGCATTCCGGCCGCTCTAAGTGGAACCCCTTCGTCGCGATGCTCCTCGTCGTCGGCCTCCAGAAGAAATGCCCCGGCAGAAAAATGCTCTCGCCCAGAAGAGATGCGCTTGACGCGATAACTGCTTGTAGGACCCCACACGGATGGCGGCTTTACACGCGCGGTGATTTGAGTCGCTTGTTCTACGACAGGCTTTCGTATTTCGGGAACGCGCTACAATAGTGTAGGCGGCGGTGTTCTCTGAGGTCCTCATTTCCCCGCGCTCACCTCTTCCACGCGCACGTGTGGATGACTCCCCCGCGACCGCGGCGCGCCGAGCCTGGCGAGCCACGCCGCTAAGCCGAGGGCCTGAAAGCCTGAAGGGCCGAAGGCGTGGTATTCCGTGATTTAGGCATCGGGGCGGCCACGGCCGGGGACCCCGGTCGGGGTGTCTGGTTTCGGTTCGGAGGTTGTTTCGTCTCCGTGAGGAATGATACGAGCGGCGAAAGGCTGGCGGGGCGGGGCCGTTGGCACGGGGCTGTTTGGGTGGCGGGGCGTGGCGGCGAGCACGCCGTCGAGCACCTCGCGGTGATGTAGCGCGTGTCGCCCGGAACGGCCCCGGGCGTGGCGGCCAGTAAAGTGTCCCAACTAGAGAGCTCGGAAGAAAGGTGGACAAGCCTTTCGGTGGCGGGCCGGTAATGTAGAGCCTAGAGGACCGGTCGGCGGTGCGAGGCTTTGGATTGAGACGAGAGTAACGACACGGGAGAACAGAGCCAACGCAGAACAAGCTGTCTGGCGGCCCAGGCCGTGCTGGCAGCATCCCGTGAGTTGTATGCCGGCCAGTCTGCGAGGCACCCGCGCCTGAAGCGTGTCGCCCGCCACCCCGGGCAGGGACCGTCCGCTAACGACTTGACGCCTTGTTAAGGGGGCAATGAGTGCGAGAGAGAAGGCGGATTATTGATCACGTGGTTCTCGGAGCCGCCTCTTGTTTTCCCGGCCGGACACTTTGTCCCCCGCCCCCTGCCGGCCGGCCATAGAAAAGTTGCGAGAGCCTTTGGCTCGGGAGCCCCCTCCCTCCCCTTGTTTTGCGAGCCAAGCGCCCTGCCAGCGCCGCCACCGCAGCCACCACAGTCGGAGTGCGCTTTTTACAGCGTCCTCGCGTGGCCTAATGCACGCTTTAAATCAGCGCCACAATGTGCGGGCCTAACAGTGCTCACAGCGCGCAGCACCGCGTGGTTTAACGGCAGGGCGACGACTGGACCGGTCCGCGGCGCCTTGTTTACGCGTTAACTGGGTCAGTCAGTCACGTCGACGGACACGACTCGGAGTCGGATGGCCGCCCTCCACGTCCTAGGCCGCCAACCAAAACAAGCCCCAAACTGCGGCTCGCCTCGTCCGAGACGAACCAGCGTCGGCCGCGAAGCGAACGAGCACCGCGGTACAGTACACCAGCTCGAAGGAACTAAATGAAAGCAGTGCTGCCGTGCCCGGGCGCGTCATTCTGCAAGGCTGCACCCAACCGCCCCTCAGCCGAGCGACGGCGGTTTGTCGCTCTGTCTCTCGCAACCCGACGGGGAATCCCACGAGTGCGACAGAGAGCGACGAAACGGCTCGCCCGCATCGCTTCGGTTTGGCGGTGGAGGCCGCCGGGCGGGACCTAACCTCTCTGGCGCTAACTTGGCGCGCGGCCAGTCCGCTATTTCGGTCGCTCTAAAAGCGTTACATCGGCCGAGTGCAGCTGATCGCAGCAGCGCTCCCCGGAGCGGTGGAGGGGGCTCGTCCCATCCTTGAACCAAATCCTGCGTCCTGCGGCCCTTGGAGGACTGACTGCTCGAGGACCGCGGCCGTCGCGCCACGGACAAGGGCTTATCTACTCGAATCCCACCTGAGGCTGCTGACGGCTTTCAGGCGCAACCACGCTGATCCCTCAATGGCCCGGGGGCGGCGCCTGAGCCACTTACAGTCGGTCCCTCCTTCCGCCTCCAGAGGGCGTCGTGGGGCCTGTGCAGTGGGGGTTCATGCCGTCCACTTCATGAGGGGCTTTCTCCCGTGGGCCTCAACGACGCGCGGCGCCCCATGGACCCCATGGTAGCGCACGCACTCTGTCGCCATGAATGGATGAGCGCGGACTTGACGGCCCCGGACACCCACCTAGGGGAGACGCGCGTGCCGGCCGCGGGGCCACACGCACGGCTCAGATCATGATGGGGGTCACCGAACGGAGAGTGCATCGCGTGATGGACTGGTGACGCGGCGCGCCCCACACCGCGCCTCCCTTTAAATGCCATTTGTGGCGGTGCGGCTCGGCGGCGTGTGGACGTCGTCCATCACACGTCGCGCCGCGCCGAGGGCCGCCGCCATTAGCGCCCCGTCGGCCTGCCGGTGGCCCACCTCCTCGTCTACCTCCTCGCCTTCGCCTACCTCCAGTCCGACGACGGCGTGCTCTGCCTGTGCCGCGTTCACGTCGTATTTTTAGCGGCGTGCGTTGCCGTGCGTCCGGCCGGATGCCCCGCCACGCAGACGGCTTCTCCTGCCCCGCCGGTCCGCGCTGACGGAAAGCACAAGAGGCGCGGCGGCGCCGGCGAGGAATTTCGGAGCGCCCCGCCCCGCCCCGCCCCGCCGTGCCCGCCGTTCGCTGCTCTCGGCACCCTGGCTGATAAGGCGTGAAGAAGCGGGCAAAGACTCAGGCAAACACGGAAACGCACTGCATAGCATACGCTCAGGCGGACACGGGAACGCACACTCGCTGGCCCACAAGGGCGTCCATTGAGACGACGGCCAGCACACTGGATTCCGAAAGTCGGTTTCATCGCACTGCTCCGGTCTTTCTCGCACTCCAGGGGCTTCCCCTATGGGTAGGAGAGAAACAGAGCGACGGAAAGCTCTCTCGGAATGAGTCTGCAGGCGCCATGGGACGGCGTGGTGCACTCGGGGGCGTTGGACGCTACATGCTGTACAGTACTGCGTGTGAGTGAGCGTGCGAGTGCAGCCAAAGCAGCGCACTGCCTAGGCCTGGCCAGACAGTGGTGTGGACCATGTCAACTCGATGTTGCTCGCTTCGTTAATTAAAACAGCAGTTATGCCCCCCTGCTGGCTGCCGGCTGGCACTGCGGGGCGTCTTCTCTGGGGGAGACTAGCAAATGGTGCAATTATTGCCGTCTGCTGATTTTTTCGCTCGGCTCATCGGCGGTGTGCGGGGCTGGCGGCGCGGCGGCGCCACCCAGACGGGCAGGCAGCCAAGGAGGCTGCGTGGATCGGATCGGAGTCCGCGGCACGGCACCATGGCTTGCCTTCGCGCTTCGCGCCTTCGCCCGTCAACTTGTCACCACGCCGTCCTGCCGCCCGTCTTGTTCGGTGGGCCTCATTCTAATTTAGCTTAATTTTAGCCACGGCCGCGGACAGCAACATCGAAAACAACAACAATTAGACTGTCTTTGTCTGTCGGCCGCCGTATAAATCCTGCCTTCTAATATCTTCTATCTCGGGCACAACTTTGTTGGCATGTTGGCTGGTGCAGTTTGGCCGCGGCGGCCGAGGGTGGGCCGGACTGTGGGAAGGGGAAAGCTGCCCTGGATTGCCCTGCATTTGCTCTGCTCTGATAAGACAACAGTCGGGCGGGAGGGCCGCCCTGCAGCAGCCATAGGGGCAGCGCCAAGGGCAGCGCGCCTCGACAACAACAAGAGCACAAACAAGAAGCGGGTTGTCAATTAAGGCAGTTTGCACCCCGTTTGCCCCGCGTTCCGCGTTCTGTGTTCCTGGCTTCAAGTGCAGGGGGTCGCCATGCCCGCCGTGCCCGCCGTGACAGACTGTCCGTCAATGCCTTTATTAAAAGTGGCGGCGGCTCTGCGGGTGGGTGGGGTAGTTCCTCGCCGACGTGGGGCAGTCCCAGCCGGCCCCAAGGACATGACGGATCGGTTACACCGTTCGCAAAGCTGGAGATAACGGCCCCACAAATTAAAATGGAATCGACTTGACAGCACGGAGAACTATTAGTAAACAATGTCATGAGCTGTGTAGTTTTTCAATGAAAATTTTCTACGTATGCAAAAGTAAAGTTAACTCAATTTTTTTTTATTTTTTTAAATTTTTTTTTTTCGGATTTGAATGTTGCGTGACGATGAGAATGGATTCTATTTTCGCGGGAAGCTTGTATTCTCGCCGTATTTCGTGTTTCCTCGGTCTTTGATGGTAATTTAGGACCGCGGCGTGGGCGGCGGGCGGGCGGCAGCTGCGCGGCGTCGCGGGGGTCGCGGCGTCGTCGTCACGGTGGCGGCTCAGGCGAAATGAGAAGTCACATCCACTCGGCCCATTGCGTCGCCGCGGGGGGCGTCCGGGAGACGGGCCTCCTCGGACGCAGCCGGGCTCAACAGGGGGAGCTGCATTTCGTAGAGCGGACCTTGCTCGCCTAACTCGGTTTCCGATGTTCGGACTTTCTTCACTTGTTCGAAGCCGCCCGATGGTGGTTGTTAGGGCTCATGAAGCTGATTGCAAGAAGCCCGCTGCAGCGAACGACCCCTGCCGGCGTGGTCGAGGCGTGGCGGCGGCGGACGCGGCGTAAACATCTCACCGTCACCCGGAGGGACTTATTAAAAAGGGCCAAGCCGAAGGCGTTACGACTGGAGAGTCTGCCGGGCCGTCGCTGGGCCGTCCTGGCTTTGCGGCCGCCGTCACTGGCTGATTGCCTACCGCCGTCGTGCGGTCGCGCCCCGCCCCGCCCCGCCCCGCCCCGCCCCGCCCCGCCTCGCCCCACCCCGCCGCAAGCCGCGTCAATGTCTGGCCGCACGGCTCGGGCCGCGGTGCTTCGCTGCCTCACTGCTCCCACGTTTACGGCTAACAGGCCGGGAGGTACTGGGTACTTCCCCGGTACCTCCTGGCCTGCCGCGCTGCCGCTGGATAGAGCTATAAATCGGATGTAAATCCCCGCAGCGCGGTGTGCAACAAGGCGCGGCCCCCAGGCCCTGCCGGCCCTGCCCGAACTGCGCTCTCGCCGCGGCCGCCATGAGCCCCGTCAGGCCTTACCTCCAACAGCGCGCCATTAACCCATCGCGCTGCCATCCCGGCCCCGCGGGCGATTGTTTTGCACAATCAAATCACCTCGACACACACACGCACACGATGGACCGCCTTTGGCCGGCGGCCGCCGCTGCCGCCGCTCGCTTGCAGGGCCAGGGCCCTCCTGCATCTGTTTGCCTTGGACTCGATGAGCAGGCCGGGCCGGGGCTCGCAGTCACTGATGCACCCCCTGAAGGCACTCCCCTCCCGTACTCGGTTCTGTACTCAGCAAATAAACAGGGCCCGCGGCTGTGTGTGTGAGCGTGTCGGCGCGGCATGCTAGTGTACAGCACTTGGCTTAAATGGCAACGGCAGTGCCATCCCCTCCCTCGGGACAATCTGTTGGTGATTTCTTCGTGTATCGCTGCAAAACGCGATTGTAATTTGTGCGTTTTTTTGTTTGGTTCCAGGTGAGTCGCAGTGCGCGATGCTGGTCGCTGGCGGTGCCGAGTCCGTCCCGGGGGTCTTGTTCTTGCGGTCGCCGGATGCGGGCCGGAGAATGGCAGGGTGTTCACTCCTATTCGACGTTCTGTCACACTCGGCCGCGCTCTCCTCTATCCCAATTTCAATTCCAGCACGAAAAAATAAAAATAGAAAAGAACACAACGAGCATTCGTCACTATTATCCCCCCTCAAGCGGGGGGGGGGGAGAAGTGATGAAGATTGTGGCCGGGCAAACGGCAGAGCCAGCAGCATCGTTCCAATCAATGAGGAGGCAATGGACTGGCGTCGCGGCGTCGCGGCGTCGCGGCGTCGCCCCCTTGGCTGCTGCTGTTGCTGGCCGCGCGGCCGACGCGACGCCGGCCGACGGCCCAGTAGGTGGTCCTCGCGGAGGGTGTCGTCGAGCCGCGTCACCGCGAGGCCCGGCGTCGCCCAGTCGGGTAATGGACACTAAACCGGCCCACCATACCATTGTGTCGGCCGGCGGACACTCGCCCAGGCCGAGCCGCGGAGCCGCACTGCTGCAGCAAATTAGAGTTTAATGTTTGATCGCGATGTGTTACTGCCATGGCGCGCTGCGCCCTACGAGTGCAGTAATTGTAATGGGTGTTGCCGCGCGAGGAGGCCCCCGTCGACGTGGAGGGTCGCCGTCGACGCGCAGTGGTTGGTTTTCATTTTTGTCGCGGTGTTTGCTTGTCGTGCCTGGCGTCGCGCTTCGCGACTCGTTCGTGGTTCGCGCTGTCCTATCGGCCTGCACGGCCAGCACGGCCAGCCAAGGACGCGCACGCCGTCTGGGCGTCGCTGGCGTCGCTGGCGGCGCTGGCCCCGGCGCCTCGCGCGTGCGCCGCCCGGAACGAGTCCTGGCAACCCTGCCAACGGACTCAAAGGACCAGCGGGCTGAACCGCGCTTCGTCGCTCTCGCTCACTCAAGGGGGCGTCCCTGCGGGTGCGAGAGAGACAGAGCGACGAAGAGCGCTGCTCGGAATCAGCCCGCCGGCCGTCACAACGACGTCGTGTCCAGGCTGCCAACGTAACCACGTGATTGGCGTGTGTACAGTGTGGTGTGAGGCGCGGCAGAGATTCGCATCACGGTGCCCCCGCGCGGCGCGGCGCGGCGCGGCGTGCCCCTGCTTCGATTGATCCGCTCCCTTTTGGCGCGGATTGGAGTGGCTGTGATTGGCCATTGTGGGCGGCCGCGGCCCGGACGGCAACTCAACCTGCTGTGTCGGCGGCTAGCACCTCTGTGTGGACAGCTGCCGCGCCGAGGCGTCACCGCGGAGGGTCATTCCCCCTCGGAAAAAAAAATAATAAAACTACAATGAAACAAGTCAGAAATCCCGGAGTCGCCAGCAGGCAACCCCCCAGTCGGCATCATGATGGTGCGCTATAGATTGACTGCGACTTTTTTTTTCCAATTTCCCTTTGTGGTCGCGTCAGAAAGTGTCAAAACTGGTGTCGTTTCCGCCTTCCGCTCGCCGCTGTGGCCCCTCGCTGCCGCGCCGCGCCGCGTCGGTGAACCGTGAACATTGTCGAGGCAGGCTGCAGGCCTGTGCTGCAGGCCGGCCGCGCGCTCGCGACACCGCCACACTGGTGCATTGTGCCCTTTGTGGCCGGGCCTGTGTGCGCGGCGCGGTGTGTACCGCAGCGCTGCTCCGCGTGGCCGCCCCCCCCCCAAAAAAAAAACAAAAAAAAGAAAACCCTCAACATCTGAAATTGTGCCATCCTATTCAGATTCCTATTCGGTTGCATCGGATTGATCGGGGGTCGGTGCGGGCAGGCAAATCAGTCAAGCCAATAAAACCAGTGGGCCGGACGGACACGGACACTCCCTCGCAATCAAGCGGCATCCTGAATCGGTCGATTTGGGCGAATGCAGCCGACTGTCACTCGCGCCGTCTCTCTCTCTCTTTCTCTCTCTGTCGCGGCCGGAGGGAAGGCCCCGTGAGTGCGAGAGAGACAGCCGGTGCATCTGCCTGCGCCGCCACAGGCCGCCACCCCACGCTGCATACGCTGAGGCACCAATGGCGTTGCCACGGTCAAGCTCCCCGTCGTCTCGCCAAAGGCCGCGCTGCCGCGCTGGACGGGCGGTTCCGCGAAGACAGCTGTGCGGCCTTCCCCCCCCCCCGCGCTGTGCCTGGCCCACTGTGCGTGGGTCAGGGAGTCGCGTGCGCCAAAGGCTGGCCAAAGGTGAAGAGGGATTTGGCCGGACGGCTGTGTACACAACACAGATTGCAATCGCAGGGTATCCAATCAGCAGCGCTGTGAATAATACGCCGCGATCGCCGACTGTGGCTTCCCGACAGGATGACGAAAAACAGAAAACGACTTTTTGCAATGAATGTGCGTTTGTGATTAGTTACTGTCACGGCGGGTTTACGAAGCTGAAATGACCCGAGAAATGACCCCCTGGTGATGTGTGCGCTGAGTTCGGCCTGGTTGGCGCGCCGCTTGGTGACGTGGCGGATCGTGCCCGTGCCAATGAATTGCGCCCCGCCGCGGCCTGCACGGCCTTTGTCACCCCGCCCCGCCCCGCCCCGCCGCGATGACGCCGCGGCCTAATGTGCTGGAACCGCACGGGCCTCCACCTTGGCTCGGGGATAATCCCCTCAGCGATGGGGCAGGCCATGACCGTGCACCACGACGCCCGGCCGGGCGGCTCAGCGTCCGGCCTGGTCGTCCCTCAAACACCGGGAATGCCAGTAAATACGCACATGATGCGCACGCACACAGGAAACTTGGGGTGTGCAAGTCAAGTCTCTCTCTCTCTCTCTCTCTCTCTCTCTCTCTCTCTCTCTCTCCCCTCCCTAAGGGACGCCCCTTGAGCGCGACGTTGAGGCGGCTGCACGACGCCGCTGATGAGGTCCTCCAGCACACGCATCATGGTGGCGCTCGCGGCTCGCCCACACCTAAGCACGTGCGAGCGAGCGGACGGCCTCCAAACTGCGCGCGAGGAGGGCGTGGAGGGCGAGGAGGGCGTGGCGGCGGAGGGCGTCTCGGCACGCACGTGCCCTCCCCGACGAACACGCGGCGCACGGCACTGACGCCACCCCTCGGCCTGGCGGCCTGCCTGCCCTAGCACAATGTGTGTGTCCCGGTGCAGCACCTGGCCTGCGCGCACCCCTCCCCCTCCCCTCGCCACAATGGGGCACGAACAGACCGGCGCTGTGGCGCACGGCGCGCAGCCAAAACCAAACGTGCAGCGCTCATCAGCTGGAGAATGAATCATTCAATGCACGAATGAATGAATTAGTTCGTCTTGTCGACCTAGTTTCGCAATAGACACATCGTTGATTGTGTCTTGTTTTTTCCCGCTGCATATTAATACCTAGATTTAATGTGCAATAATTTATTTAAACGATTGCATCTGCTAGCGGCGGCGAATCGCGTGCGCTTCCGTTATTGGCAGTCATGTGCTTTGTTCCAATTTTTTTTTCAAACGATCTTCTTCTCTGTTTTTTTTTCTCTGCGCGCATAATACTTCTTCATTCGTTTTTGATTTGTTTACCTTTTTTTATGGCACACCTCTTCGGCGCTGCTCCTTGATTTGATTCAGCAGCTGCTGCTCGCGTCCGCGCTTCCGCCCACAGTCATGTAACACGCCAAATCAAAGCACTCGATTTTTTCGGCCCCACACACTCAAACAGACAGACAGACCAGACCAGACAGACAGGCAGACTATACACACTCACGCGCCAGTATTTCAATATTTCGCTCAAGTCTTCGTGTCGGACTTGGTGTTTTATTTATCGCCGGGTAATTTGTCACCCCAACCCGCATTATTTGTGATTCGTGGTGCAGCCGGCAGCAGGCCCGGCGGCCGCATCACTCATGTAGTAGTACAGTACGTACTTTTCGCGTTGGCTTTGTTTTCGTATTTTCGGCAGTTTGTCTTCGGCTTGTCGTGTACCTCGAGGGGCATGGCGCCTCCGCAAGCGACCCTCCTTGCCGCTGACTTTGAGGCGATTCGAAGCCCCATCACTTCGACTCCCTCCTCTGCCACGATGTCGGGAAGCCGAAAACGGCCTAAGTGGCGCTCATGCATTTGTCACCACAGCGGGCCGCCCGCACTGCGAGGCAGCGTCCTTGACGCTCTCGTTGCGTCTGCGCTAATTGGGGGCGGGTCATGAGTGAATGTGGGTCGCGCAGTGTGGTGCGCGGTGACGCGGCGTCGCGGCGTCGCGGCGACGCCCTGATAGCGGCCAGCGCGTCGTCGAGAGGCTCTCTCTGTCCGTTTCGCGGAAGGAACGTGTTGACAGCCTCGTCGCTCTGCCTCACTCGCTCCCAACGGGAGGCTCCGCGCGTGCGGGAGAGACAGACAGAGCGACGGCCGCTGGTGGTAATCTGGACTCGTTTGTCATCGACGCGGCTCGCGTCGCGCCTCGCGCCCCGCGCCCATATGAAAGTGAAAATAGCTGTAGTGGTGGGCGACGGGCACGACGACGGAGGGAGGGAAGGACACTCCAAGGACTTTCATTCCGATTCCTTTTCGACCGGCCGGGCCTGCTGGACCAACCAACCCGGCGTGTGTGTGTGTGCGTGCGTGCGTGTGTGTGAGAGAGCACGGCACGGGCCAGCGTGGATTATTTATGACGCTGCACCCTCTACTCACACACACACACATACATACACACGTATCACACACACACACACACACACACACACACACATGCATAAACTCATCCCGCCGGAACTTGTAACGAAAATAGAATGTGACGAGATGAGGGCCTTGCGATAGCTCCGCACGCGCGCGGGCAAGCGCAGAGCGAACGCACAGGCACGCGCCTACACGCAACGCAGCAACACTCTGACAGCCGGGAGCAAGTTCCTCGTGTGTTGGCGGCGGTGCGGCCCCTACGGTGAGATGTATCAGGGGCCTTTATCGGGTGCGTGTTGTAGTGTGTGTGTGTGTGTGTGTGTGTGTGTGTGTGTGTGTGTGTGTGTTTGCGCAGTTTTGCTATTCATGACAAAATGGCGGTCGTAAACTCGGGCCGGCGCCGCTGCACTCGACGCGCGCTGCGCCGCTGGTGCTGCGCCGTGCTGCGCCGTGCTGCGCCCCTGGCGACCACCTTATCTCTTATCTGGGCGCGAGGCCGAGTGCCCACTGTGCGGGGCTGGCCTGGCCAGCCTGGCCGTCCGATGCATTCCGGCAGCCCGCGCTGGACGTAAAGATAGGCATCGTTCTGGCCGCCGCTGCATCCGCCGTCAACCTGGCTGCTTTGCTTCGTCCTTGTTCGCCCTTCAAATTTCTGCCCGCTCTTTTTTCTGCCTTCTTTCAGCCCGTTTGTGTGTGTGTGTGTGTGTGTGTGTGTGTGTGTGTGTGTGTGTGTGTGTGTGTGTGTGTGTGTGTGTGTGTGTGTGTGTGCGTGTGTGGGGTCGACTCCTGCCCCGGGTCCTGAAACCCAATCCATCTTCCACATCTTTCCCTCTCATTCCTTCCCATTCTCTCTCTTCTTCTCCGTCTTCTGCTTCTTGTTCTGACGCTTACTGCTTTTGTATGATGCGCGGCGGTCCCCTCCCAAATTTGCGAGACCCTCTGCCGTGTGGCGCATCGGTCCTCTTTGCACAGGCGGACACGTGACGTAGGCGCTGCTGTGACGCATTCGCAGCTTGTACCTCCCGGCGTACCTTTGAATGTTGTGTGTGTGTGTGTGTGTGTGTGTGTGTGTGTGTGTGTGTGTGTGTGTGATGCGCATCGCGATGCACGGCAGAGTGCCTCGGTCGTTTTCGTGAATCCTCCCCTCCCCTCACGGCACCAATAATTGCCCCTGCGGTTTCCCGCGACGCGGTGCGATTGGTGGTCGCCGGGCCGGCGTGCCGTTTGGGCAGGGCGTCCAGCCAGCCGGGCCGAGGATGTCTGCGTTCAAATGAAAGTATAGCGCCCGTCGTGCAGGGACAACAAGCTCGCAGCACGTGGTCGCTGGTGTACTTGTACTGCAGCGGCGCGCTGCCCAGAGAAGTGCAGAGACAATGTTGTGGAGGGGGTGGGGGAGTGGTGTAAGCTAGCCTGTGTCCCCAGTGTTGGTCCGGCAGGGCCCGAGAGTGATCTGGGGAAGGAACGGGTATGTTTGTAACGGGTGCCCGGACGGCCCGCGCAGAGCACACCACTGCCACCAACGACCTCAGCCCGATCAAACAACGCGGAACGGTTTGATTTTTAACGAGTGCGGTCGCGAATGTTTACGGTTTCGGTTGATCAGAGCAGCGCAGCTTCCCCCCACGTTCAGGCGCTCCTATTTGTCCTCTCTTGAAAGGAGCTCGTAAACACACACCGTGTGACAGAGAGGGAACCTCAGAGTAGTGAATCGCGGCATAAAAAGGGAGAGGTTGAGGGAGAAAGCGTGCACTTGCATATCGCGTCGGGATGCTGGCCCGCCAGGACACGGCCAGGACACGGCCAGGACGCGGCCAGGACACGCCAAGACGCGGGTATACACTGCCAGGAAAAGGGTGGAGCGACAACAGGCGTAGTAGCGGCCGGGAGGGTGCGCCTTGGGTGGCACGGTCCGGAGTGGGGCAAGGCATTGGGTATCAATTAGTACTCGGAACGTCTGCCCGTCCGCGCCACCCAGGGGCAAGCCCAGGGGCAAGCCCAGGGGCCGTCGTCGGGGCGTGGACGGCATCCCCAAGCGGGGCGCTCGGCTCCATCGCCGCGCCATTGAAGGGGGCAGCAAGCGAAACCTTTTCGTCAACACCGTAGTCTTGCTTCAATTTTAGAGTAACATTTTTATTTGAGTAAGAAATTTAAATCGTCGTGGACTTCAAATGTTTTTTTTCCTAATCCGCCAAAATAATATCTCTTATATAAAAAGCTCCTCGGCTGGTGCGGCCTCGGTCCTGGAGGGCGTGGGCGTGTCGTCGGCGCTGCGGCGGTCAGGTCCAGGGCCGCCATTACCTGGAATAGCTCTATCGCGCCGCACCGTCCCACGGCTAATTTATTTTTTTTCCGAACCACCAATTTGGTTTGACGCGGCCGCTACACTGCAAGCAGCCGTCCCCGCGTGTGATTTACCGACGCGAGTGCGAAAGCGGAATGGAGTGAAGCGTCATCACCCAGTGTACCCATTCCAAGCTGCCAAGCAGCGGGTCTGGACAAAATTAAGAGCAACGGCGAGGGCGGGTCCGTCTGCCGTGTGGCCTTGACGGGCCTTGGCTGCCATGCCGGCGTTTTTGTGTGTGAGTGTGCGTGGACGGCCAAGCCACACAGCACCAACGCGGCGACTACAGTACCCAGGGCAGTGAGGCTTGCTCGGCTCGGCCAGCCCCGCGGTATGCATGCCCATGTGGCCATGAAAACGGCGCAGCCTCTTCACGCCTCGGCACTGCAGCCTGGCTTGGCCGGGCCGCGCCGGCCACACTGCTTGGCTCGGCTTACATTAGCATACACACGGCGTCCGATTTGGGCGGCGCGCTGGCATGCAAAACGCCCCTCCCCCGCAGTCCGAGAGAGAGATTCGCGCGCGTGTCTGGTGTTCGCGACGCGTCTGTCACTCGCGTGACGCGTGACGCACGCGTGACGGCCTGCAGGCGGTGACGAGGGCCGCGTGACGGGCGTGACCAGTGGCGTGACGGAGTGGCAATCCGTCTTGCTGGTAACGAGCCACCCCCTGTCCAGCCCTGCGTTAGGCCCCGCCCTGATTCGGACGCCCCAAGGTCGCCAGCTCGGTCGGCCCCGCCGAGGGCCCCGCCGAGGGCCCCGCCCTGGGGTCGCCCGTGACTCGCTAATAAATCCGAGAGGGTGTTGTCCGCGGTCAGGAGGCACCAGGAGGCTTTTCGCAAACTGCGGACTGGCCATAACGTCACGTCATTTTCCAATCTAATTTCTGATTTATGCCAGCCAGGGTGTGGAGTGCGAGCGTTGCGTCGACCGTGACATCCGAAGAGACGGGCAACGCGCCCACCCTTGTCGCCCGGGCTGTCACTCCCTGCGCGCGGATGCGCAGGGTGCTGATTATTCCTCCCACTTTTGTCACGTCCCACTGTGTCGCGGCGACGACGCGGCTTGCGACGCGGGGCCGCGGAGTGGCCCTGGCCGCAGTGGCCCTGGCAGAGGCCACCCCGCCTCATCCGGCCAGCGTCTTCGCGGCCACGCCCCTTCCGACGCAATGTGTGTGCGTGTGTGTGCGGATCAAATCCACGCTCTGAATGCAGTGTGTGCATGTATGGTTATTGATGAACTCCATCGTCCGACTGCATCTCCCGATTTGATCCGGACTCTTGACACTCTTCCTCGCATCGCATCCTCCGCGCGTCCCTTCGTCTCGGCTGAGGGGTTCCTTTCAAGACGCTGGAAGGACCGTTTACAGGCGTGGCGCCCCTCCAGTCGTCCTTCCCTGTCCTGCTTGCGGTTTCGTGAGGCGACTCTCGTTTTTATTTCCCTTTTTTTTCGCCGCTCCCTGCGTAAAGGCAATCTCGTTGAAAGGGCTCGCTGCCGGCCCGCTTCGCGCCCGTGTTTTCCTTTCGCAGCGCCGCGCACCACTCCCTCCGGACGGCGACTCGCGGCCGCGGCGAGTGCATCGCCGTGCGTTCCCAAGGCCCCTTTTGGCGCGGATTAAAGGTCGGAGGGTGTTTTAATAAAGTATGCATGGGGAGCGGATGAATAGCGCTCAAGAGGACGGAGGGCCTGCTTTGTGTGCGCGCCGTATCGGACGAGTATCGCTGCCGCCACTGTTGTTGTTATTGTTGCCTCCGCTAAACGGTTTGCCGTATTCTTTTCAACTTCTCCCGTCCCACTCGTCGCAGTATTGCGTGCGTGCCGACGCAAGCCGCGATCCCGGGGGAGAGATAGGACCCTCGCCAAAAAGGTGGCAAGGGCGACCTTTACTTCCGTCAAAGGCCTTTTACACACGCACACACTCGACGTGACATGCGCGATGCACGGTGGTCCCGAAAGCATCTCGATAAGGCTCTGATAAGGGATGCATTAGTCGGGATTCACTCAAGCTGCGTGGCAGCGCGCGTACATCGGGGACGCGGCGAAGTGCGTCCGCACGGCGGCCGACGCGTTGACGGGTGCAGCGGCGCCAAGTGGATCAACTGGGTGGCAAGGACAAAGGTTAAGGCCGCGGGGGTGGAGCGCCAGGCCCTCGGCCTCTCTCTCTCTCTCTCCCTCTCTCTCTCCCTCTCTCTCTCTCTCTCTCTCTCTCTCTCTCTCTCTCTCTCTCTCTCTCTCTCTCTCTCTCTCTCTCTCTCTCTCTCGCACTCATAGGGCGTCCCGAAGGGGTGTGAGAGAGACGGACACGACTCTTCGGAGTGGCTCGGCCGGCCACGCGCCGCCCTTTTGCCGAGAACTGACCACGCCCAGCCCTCAAGGACGAAGGGCGTGCACGAACCACGTAACAGCACACAAGGCCCCGTGGCAGTCCCGTTCCCACCCGCAAGGCGCCATCCGGACCCTGCACAGTGTGCGAGAGAGACAGCGGCGTTGTACGGGACGGAGCTGCTGCACGGAGTGCGAAGTAATCAAGGAGTGCCCGCCATGGCTGATGGCGCCGTTCAGCGTCGATAACCTTTATTGCTGGCACACTGGGCGGCGTCGCTGCAGCGGCCTGCACTGCTGCAGTCAGCGGGGAAAGGTTATGGAGGCCGCGGGGGGAGGAAGATGTCACTTCCGGCACTCGGACGACATGGACGACGACGGCGGAGGATGAAATTGGACTGTCAGCGCGGAGGGCCGGCGGCGGGGGGTCTGCATGCCCTTTCACGAAGCCCTTCCTTCCTCGCGCGCGTTCCGCGCAGCCTGGGTGGCCTTGACCGGCAAGGGGGCTCCGGCTGGGCGTCCCCTGGGAACCCCGGGGAACCCCCCAGGGACACGCCGCCACCTCCCTGTCGGGGAGCGACCTTCAGCGCGGTCGGGAGAGACACTCTGGCTGCAGGTGCTCGGGGAAGGCCCCGGCTGCCTCGGCCCACGACAACACGGCCAGCCACTCCCGCGGAGGTGTGAGTGAGGAAGACAATTTATCCCTGATCGACACCTCGGGAGAGGCTAGGCATGCGGTAATGGGTGGCCCGGAGGGCTGGGCTTCGTTTTAACATAAAGGGTCGGGAAGAAGGACGAAGGGGTACGCGGGGTGGGAAGGCGTCCGCGTCGCCGCGGCCTCAGCCCAAAGCGGGTCAGGCTCCTATCTCAACACACCGATTGGCCGCGGCCGGCCCCACCCTGGGCAGCGGGCTGTCGTTCGCCCCGTCTCTCTCGCACCCCCACGGGCCGTCCATGGAGCGACAGAGCGACGAAAAAACTTGGGAATCGGCCTGCGCCAATCGCGAGGTAGTTTGTCTGCGGGCAACGGCCTGCGCGAGGACGCTGTGATTTATCGGCCCTCTGGCTAATGATCGAAGAGAGAGAGAAAGGCGTGGGTGTGGCGGCGGCTGGGCGCTGATGACTGTTTGGTGAGCACGCCGTCAGGGCCAAGCAGGGCGTGCTGGCCAGTCGGTGCCGTGCCCTTTGAGCCCCGACCTTTGGCCGTCCGGTGCAGCCAGGAAGCGAGGCCGAAATGCCACGTGCAGTCGGTGCAGTCCGTGCAGGCCGCGCTGGGCCTCCTCGTTGAGGTAGGGTCGACCACCCCGTCGTAGGCCGGCGGGGCCCTGGCGCCACTGGACGCCCCCGCTGCCCCCGCGACGCCCCGCCGTGCGCACAGCGTCGCGACGGTCCTCATCGATCCGGCGGCAAGCTTCAGAAAGCTGTGCCGAACCGAAAGCCAAGAGGTCCTGGCGGCCTCAACCGTGCGAGGCGAGACGCCGGCGCGCTGTGGGGCAGGCCGAGCCCAGGGCGCCAGGCCCAGAAGGGGGTCAGTCGGGTGGGGTGACATTTCGGCCGAAGGGTTTTTTTATCGATGGGGAAGTAGGTCGCTGCTCGGGAGGGTGATGTGATGCGCGGACTCACGTCTATGTTTTCCTCTGTTCCAGGTGAGAGGCCGTTCTTGGAAGAAGCGGAGTCCGTTGCCGCGGAGCCCAGTAAAGATGAAGTAATTAGCTTTGAAACTAGCGCGCTCCTGGTTATGTTAGTCGTAAATTTTCTCATTGACCACTCCAGAAATCAGTAGTTTCGCGGTAGGGGCTGGCCACTGGCCGGCAGAGCTGGCAGCCTACTGGAGACGGACGGCGGTCACCGCGCCCGATGACGACGTGATCCTGGACGACAAAGTAGCCGTCTCGGCGGTGCCGCGCGGACAACGCCTGTGGCGTGCCTTCGGCGCCGCCCACCTCGCCTGCTACTTTGTTTCCAGGCTTTCCGTGCCGGGAATAACCCTCTGCCGGATATGCCGGCCGCATCCGGCGGTGCCAACGTACCGCCTGGCTGGCCGGGGTTGCCTGTTAGCCGCTCCACTGTTGCTCGCCTGCTATTTGCCCATCATCCCTTCGTCCGTTCCGTTCGGCCAGCCGACAGGAAATTCGTCTCCGCCCCGTTGGCGCTACCATTCGGCTGATTAATATTTGCCTGGCAGACTCCCTGGCTCCGCTTTTCTCTCGGCCGTCGTTGGGACGAGCGCGCCGCCCACACCAATTTATTATTTCTTTCGCATTCATAAATAAATTGTCCCTTTCGCTTGCCATTTCTTGCGTCCGAGCGGTGACCCGGTGACGCCGCTCCTGAAGCGCGATCTGGGTCAGCGGCGCTTTATATAAATTGCCGCGCCTCTTTCTTGGATGAGCCGGAGCTTCTACCCGCGGAGGGCGCGGCGCGGCCGCCTGAAATATGATCACGCCAACCTGGCGGCCGCGATCGGCTCATCGCCCTTCACAGCGCCATTTTTTTTTGCCCCCTTCCCCCCTCTTTTCCCCGGTCCAATTTTCGTAAGAGGGATGTAGTCGTTGTGTTTGCGGGTCGCCGGCGTCATGCTGTAGTTCTGTTTGACGAATCCAATGGCGGCGAGGTCGAACCACTCAGGCTGGCGGCTAACTAGCGCGGCGACAAGTTTGATGGGCCTCGCAGGCTGATTCCGCGAGGTCCTCGGACGCGACCGCCACGTCCTGCTCCTTGTCCAGCTCGTCCAGTGCCGAGCACTGACAGGCAGCGCCGCCGGCCGGGGCGCGAGCTGCCCGGAATAAATTGAGCGGGCCATTTTGTATCTAAGCGGCCGTTGAATGGGCCCCATTACCGCGTCGCTGCGCCGCGCCGCCGCGCCGCCGCGCCGGGACGACGCTCCCCACTTATGCCTGATGATAGTGCGGCCTGTACCGTTTCAATACCAACAACGGGCGGACGCGCGGATGCGTGAGGGTGGCTCGTGGATGGAAAAACAGACCTGGCGGGAGTGGCTCGTAGATGGAAAAACAGGGGGCTGTGCAATCCCAGGATAAAAGGCGTGTCGTGGAGGAGATGGAATTCATTATTCTCGCAGTAAATGCTGCGCGATGCGGCGCGCGCTGCGACCTGCCCCAACCGCCACGCGCACCACGGGGAGGGCGGCGATGACGGCGCGCACAATGGCGGGGGGTGGGCCCGGCGTGGCCCGGCGTCGTCGCTCGTCAGGAATAAGAGATCGGACAGCATTACTGTCCTTTGTGCGTCATTACCGCCCGGCGGGGCGATTGTTGTCTTTAGCTCCGACGTGATGCCCTCCGCGTGGGCGTGCGCGCCAGCGTGTGTGTGCGGCACACTGTGCGCGCTAGATGAGTCAGGGCGACTTATGGCGTGGTGCACTGAGGGCGGCTGGATCTCCTCTTCTGTCCTAGGCGGGTGCAGTAATGGGACTTCCATTACGCCCTCGGGTCGGCCTCAACATGTTCAAATCGCGCCCCGCGAGTCGTGACTGGGGCCGTCCCTTTGTCCGCCGCCGCGCCGCGCGCGTCCCGCGGCTGTCCGAGAGAGACAGCGACGGCGCATCGCCTGGAAAACGAGGAAAAGCCTGCAGGACACTCCACGGGGCGGGCGGCCCTAGGCTCCAGGACGTCCTCCATTGTGCGCCATATGAGGCGTATATGCGTGTGCGCCGTGTGCTTTGTGCACACTGTTAGAGGAGTGGGCCGGGCCGGGATGGGCGTGGGTACGCCCACGCACGCTTTATTATTTATAGATTTATTATCTGAAAATTTTGGCCCTCCAATTTTGTGACATGGCTTTGAATGAGTGGTGCACCCGCATTCAGGAAGCAGCCCATGGAGGCCCCTCAGCCGGAGGATGACCGGAGTCGCGTGCCTGACAGGCAGGCAGGCCCTCTTTGTGCTGAGCGAGTCCTGAGCGCGCCGTTTAGGACTGCAGCTCTGGGTCCAGCAGGCCGAACCGCTTCGTGCAGCTGAATGAACATAGTGGCCATTGGCGCCACATTCTTTTGCCGCTCCATGGAGAGGCACCCAACTTTACCGAGTTCCAGCGTCGTTCCAGCAGTCCGCATGCATTATGCAGTGGATTCGTTTTAAACTCGGATTTCTGATTCTTGGTGCTGTGTGTGTGTGTGTGTGTATATGTGTGTGTGTGTGTGTGTGTGTGTGTGTGAGTGAGTGAGTGAGAGAGAGAGAGAGAGAGAGAGAGAGAGAGAGAGAGAGAGAGAGAGAGAGAGAGAGAGAGAGAGAGAGAGAGAGAGGGGGACTCGCCAAAAGTCGGACTGGCCGAGTGAAGCGTGGCGCCGCGTGGCGAGGGTGGCGGCCGTCACACATGAAGACGTGCGTCGCCGCGCCGCGACCCCTGGGGGTCCCAAGACAAATAGACGGCGGGCCGGCCGGCCGGGCCTTCTCGACGGCCTCCTCGTGCACGCTCGGAGGAGCTCTAATTGCTTTATCGCCAAGTCCGGCCAGAAGGCGTCGTCGTCGTCGTCCTTCCCCCAGGAAGCGTGGCGGGGCGGCCGGTCTCCGCGGTGCCGCACTGTATAATGTGCGTGGGGAGCAGCGGCCGGCAGCGGCACAGCGATCAGGGGGCGGGGGAGGCGCGCCACGCCCCGCGTCGGCCCTCGGCACGCCTGTGGTATGGAATGGATGGACGCGCGTTGCGTTTTCGGTCCTGCATTCAATTTGTCACGTTATCGGCGCTCCCCTCTTCCACTCTATATTCCCTGTGAGGCTGTCCGCCCCGCCGCCCGCCCCGCCCCGGCCGCGCCACATTTAGCAAGGGCCCCGCGCGGAAGCTGTCGCTCCCTCCTCGCGGCCGTGCCCATCTAGATGGTCGTGCAGCCACAGACTCGCGTCCGCCTGGCCGAGCTGGCCGTCAGGCTGATGATGGGATCAGACAGCGCGCCCAAGTCCCGGCCGGACTGCTTTAAAACCGCGTTCGAACCTCGTCTGCCGGAGGAGTTAACCTCAAGTCGGGTTCTAGTTACTCTTGGTGACCGTAGAGCAGTTTTCGAGACATTCACGCGGCAAACAGTGAAGTTTCGCACACCCTCGGCCACTTCTTGGACCGGATCCAGTCGGCGGCAAATATTGACCCGTCGCGGGGAGGGTCGAGGATGACTCAGTCTAGACGTCATCAGAAGACACTCGCACTCTCTCGCACGCAGGAAGGAGGGCTCCGGCTTTGATTAGAGGGACCGGGCCGAGGAGGCCGTGACGCGCGCAGCGTTGGGTCGCTGTGTCTCTCTCGCACCCCTGCCGAATACCCCTGGGGTGCGAGAGAGACGTTTGGAATCCTGGTGACGCGTCGCGCCACGGCGCCACCCTTTGGTGCCGCAACAGGCAGCCTGTCTCTCCGTCGTGTCAAACACGCTCGAATTTGTAACACACGCGTCCGCGACCGCCCTCGGCTCACACCGCCCCGACCCCACCCACGCGCCCACGGCGCGCTATTTTCACTCCCGATCGGCCCCTTCATCGATCATGCTCGCCGTCGCGGACATCGCCGCGCTGCTCTCCGCCTTTCCGGCGCGTTCTGGTGCTTTGCACACCACTTCTCGGCGGCGAGGGGAGGCTGATGGTGATGAACGCGGAGTGGCGGAATGGGGCGCCCCCGCCGCCGCCACGCCCTATCGAACAATCGGAGCACCGCCACCGCCCCGCCGGACTGCACAGTGGGCCGCACCGCCACCACGCGGACAAAGGCACCAGCCACCCCGGAAGTGGTCGCGGACTCGACGCTGCCGTCGTCCGACTCCCCATCCCTCTGCAAGTGTGACACCGCGGCCTCGGTCACGTCCCGCCGGGTCTCCTCGCCATGACGGCGCGCCTTGACGCCGAGCCTCGGGTCATAAAGGCCGCCCTGCCCGTGATTGGGCCGGCCGACCGCCTGGCGAGCCGCCTGGCCAGCCGACGCACTGGTGTACTTGAAGATGCAATTGCAATTGGCGAGGGTGGCCGCGGAGACAATTGGCTGTCGCTGCGACGAGGGGTACACACTGCGCCAAAAAGCAGATCGGACGCCGGCTAATCCAGCAGATCCCATTATGATAGGGCGGCCGCGCGCTCGCCCTCCATCGCCTGCTGCTCCTCGGCACGCGCGTCACGCGGATCCGGCCGCCGCGGTGCTCGCCACCAGCCTCCCGATGTCTTGCTCGACGCCAGGCGTGCGCCAGGCGGGGCAGCAGAGCCTTATGGCGCTGCCTGTCGGGCCGACTCGCCGTGCGCATGAATGGGTGGTACGCCCTGAGATACGGCCCCACGGTCCACACATATCACTCCAAACTAGCCGCGGCCACACACACGCACACACACACACCGACGGGTGAGGTTCCTCCAAAGACGCGTGCGTTTTCAATGAGTTATCCAGCTGCGAGGAGGTCCTGTGTGTGTTGTAAGGGCTGCCCGGCCATTCGGGGTGCTGGGGGCGCGTGTCTAGCCTGCCTCAATAAAGCTGACGGTGATCCGGATGAGACCCAAAGGACTGGATCCTCCCCCTCCCCGCCAGCCACGGCGTGTTTGTTGTCGCTGAGGTAGCCCCCCCTCCCCCCTTTTTCTTCCTGGAGCGCCCCTGCTTTTACCTCGGCTGCTGCGCTGCTTGGTGGTGCAGGCCTGCAGGCCGCTCGATTTGTCACCTTCGGGGCGATGCATCACCCGGACGACTGATGACCACGTCGGTGAGTCCGGGACGTCGACTCCGGGACTTCCCCCTCGGCCTTCATTAGTACGGCATGGGCCTGTGTATGTGTGTGTGCGAGAGTGTGAGTGTGTGTGTGAGTGAGTGTCGCCAAGGACGCGGACTCTCGTCACAGCGAATCGAGAATGCGACGCGCGTTGCCACCAGCGCGCTGCCTCCCGATCAGGATGGTGCACTTCCCTACATCGTTCACGCGACTCTGTCGGCACACTGTGCAGGACGTTGTCCGGCCGGCCTGGCGCCGTTGACGGCGGCGTCCGACGGCGTCCACCCCCGCGCGCCCCCACCTGACATTTTGGGGAGGCGGGCCGACGAGGACGCCGAGGACGACGCGGGACAAAAGAATGTCGCAGCCGCCGCGCCGAACGGCGCTTTCGTCGCTCCGTCTCTCTCGCACTCATGGGGCGTTGCGTCCGGGTGCGAGAGAGACGGAGCGACGAACAGCACACCGTGTAATTAGCCCTGGCAACTCGGGAGAGCGCGGAGCGCGGCGTGCGAGGCGAAAATAGGAACGCGCGTGCACCAAATTGTCGTAACGACTTGTCTGCCGGCGGTGACGCCGGAGTAACATTGGCGCGACTAGGTGCTGACGTGCACGTGTGTCCCCCCCCCCCCCCACACACACACATTCAAGAGTAAGCCAGTTAGTGCCGGCGGCGGTTCCGCGCGGTCCGTCTGCCGGACGGTGCCGGACTACTGCACCGCTCCAGCGCGGCGCGGTGCAGTTTGCGCTGCAGCCGTCCGTACCCGGCTCCAGATGAAGGGACGCTATTAATCCGTGGCCGGATCGGATCGGGGCTCGGATCTGGAACGCCCCGCCCCGCCCCGCAGCATGAACAACACCCTGGCGGTGCGCTGGCGGTCGTGACCGAGGAGCAGGCCGCGCCGAAACGGAGCCCGGTGGTCAAGAGGCCGCGCGCACGACACCGCCGCGATGGTGATGCAGTGCCCGGCGTCGCCCGGCGCATTGACGTCCTTCGTACCGAGGCGGCTCCCAGGTGGTCCGGCAGGTCAGCCCGTATAATTCAGGCTCAGATTTCTATCGCGGCTCGTAATGCGTTTTATTCTCACGTGGAGCCTGAGTTATGCTGATTGACCGGCCCGGTGCGGGCTTTGGGGGCTTTGGTCACTCGTGCGGTAATTACACGCAGAGAATGGGAGCGTCGTCCCGCGCAGAGAGAGACCACACACTTACAGTGGCGTGGCCACGCCCCTTCCAGGTCGCCGGCCAGTTATTCCATTTTTCAGATCGGCTCGCCCCAGGCACCCCGCCGCACCCCGCCGCACCCCGCCGCACCCTCGCCCGCGCGATTCACGGGCCACGGTGTCGTTGGGGGTCATTAAAGGACGCATTGTTTAGCCCTTTGGGCTCCGGGACGGCCGAGCCGCGTTTGGGTGGTCGACCAGCCTGCCGGCGGGGCCCTTCTCGGCGGCGTTCCCGGCGCGCGACATGTGGCTTCTCGATGGCACGGAACGGAGAGGAGAATGTCACTTCCGGCCCTCGGCCGGGCCCAGCACAGCACGCCCCGCAGCGCGCCGGGGAAGGCCCCCTTTCGCCGCCGTCCCCGCCTCCAAGTGCCTTGTTTTGGTCAGCGCGACGTGGCTAAGCCGCTTACGCCGGACTGAAATATCGCCGCGGCGTGCGCCACGCGCACACACACACACACACACACGCTTTGCTTGGCGGCGGCCACATGCAAAAGAGCCCCCCGACGCCCCGAATCGGGCTGTTTTACAGCCCGGCTGTCAGAGACGCCTTCTTGGAACGTCCCGCCCCGCGTTTGGTGCGTTTGGCACGCCGTCACGTTGGCAGCGCACCAGGGGCCGGGCGGGCGAGGCCCTCATCCCGGAGGCTCATTCCGCCCGATTCCTGCGCAGCCAACACTCGCACGGACTCGAAGAGCAGAGGATCATCATTTGTGGCCTAAGCTTAGTTCAAGTATATTGTGCCCCTGGCGGACCGTGAGACTGTGCGAATGTGGGCGCCCCGCTGCTGGCCCATCACCCTGCCCCCCGCCTGCCTGCCGGATTGTATTGAGTCATCTCGCGTCTTGTGCAGTTTAGCAACCGCTCGCCACCTCGGCGGCCCGTCGCGCGTGAAATTGAGCCCGTGTCGGCAGTCGGCACGCAAACAGCCCGGCCGAGCAGAGTCGCGTGCGGGGCCTCGTGCGGGCGTGTGTAGTTTTGGCTCGCGGTCTATTTCGAGCGCCTTGTTATTCGGCTGACTCATTCAAACGCGCCGAATCCGCCTCTCTCTCTCTCGCTCTCTCTCTCTCTCTCTCTCTCTCTCTCTCTCTCTCTCTCTCTCTCTCTCTCTCTCTCTCTCTCTCTCTCTCTCTCTCTCTCTCTCTCTCTCGCTCTCTCTCAGCCTCAGGTTCGATTGTGTGCCGAGTACCCTCAGGCCCCCATTGGCTCGTGGCTCCGTGGGCTCGCGGACAATCGCGGCCCGCGTGCGTGGTGCCGGCAGGCTGCGTCGCTCTGTCTCTCTCGCACCCGCACGGACGCCTCATGAGTGCGAGAGAGACGGGAGCGCGGTTCGGAATCCGCCGTGGCCCATTCTCGGCGAGCAAGTCATCCTTACTTGGATCGTTGTTGTCAGCCTACTAACCATCCCCCGTCCAGGCTTATAAAGCCTCGCTCCCACGATGCATCACGCCGCGTTCGTCTCGCCCACCGGCTCGTTCCGGACGGTCGCTCTGTCTCTCTCGCACCCGTAAGGGGTGCCCCATGAGTGCGAGAGAGACAGAGCGTTGTCCAGCCTGCCCCGTGATAACTCATGACGCGTTAACGAGGCGGCCTGTGGCCAAAGGAGGCTGTTGGATCGGCTGCCCCCGAAGGCGACGAAGGCCCCGGCTGTCGATGGTGGCGTCTTTACTTTGCTTGACAGGCCGACAGAAATCGGGAAAAGATGCTCAACTTGGTGGACGTTGGTGTGGTTTCCAGTGCAGCTGGGCGCGTGGCAAGCGTCTCCCGGCGGAGTGCACCGCGCCGTTCGCGTGCGGGTGAATGGCTCTGTACAGGTGGGCGCGTGTCCCGGCATGCATTACACGTGTCCCGGCACGCCGTGCTCGGCACGCGATCTGTGTATCACGACCCGACACTGCGGGCCGAGTCCGAACAGCGCTCTGTCTCTGTCGCACTCGCGGGGCGGCCCGTAGGGGTGCGAGAGAGACAGAGCCACAGCCGGTGACTGGCCCGCTGCCATCAATGCACCGTTCGCCGCTCCAGTGGGCGCCGCCGACGGCCCACCCGCGGGTCTCTATCACGACTACCGCGGGATAAAAACGGGGCAGGGGGCAGTGGGGCTCGAACCCGCGGGCTGGGTGTCGTGCGTGGCCGCGGGCGGGGCTCGCTTCTTCACGGTGCGCTGGGCGCGTGGATCGTTTCATTATTTGGTGGGTGGAACTCCCGACGGCCCGACGCCCCGCTCCAGCGCGCTGCAGCCCGCGACGCCCCGCTCCGTCTCTCTCGCACTCACGGGGCGTCTCGCAGGGGTGCGAGAGAGACAGAGCGACGACGCGCGCTGTTCGGAGCCGGCCTGCAGGAACAGTCCCACCTCTAATAACAGCACCTCTAGTCCTCCAGGCCGGAAGGCGTCACACGTTCGCTGTGAATTTACTGCGAGCGATTCCGAGCGGGCGGTCCCGCCTGTCCGTCTCTCTCGCACCCGTGCGAAACGCCCCCAGAGTCCGAGAGAGGAAGAGGCCTCCGCTCGGATAGTGAGTCTCTAGGCCTGAGCCTAGGCCCCGCCCAGACAGTGGGCCGTTAATTGTGCTGCGAATGCAGCCGCGGCGGGCTAATCAAGGCGTGCTTCTTGCGCTGCAGGTGAGGCCGCGCAGTCTGCCGCGCCAGGGCCGCCAGGGCCGCGTCGTGCGGAACCAGGTCAAAGGCTCATCCAACAGGTGTCAGTTCGGATGGAGGTCAGGAGGCAAGGCGCGGCGTGCCGCCCGGTGCGTCAGCCGCCTCGTCAGCCGGGGGAAACCGAGCAGCCGGAGCGTCCTGGGTGGACGTCGTGGAGTCCGCGCCGTCGAGGGCCGCGCCGTCGAGGGCCGCGGCGTGCCGTTCTGCCTTTCGACACGTCGGCGCCGCGCCCCGCCGCCGCTCTGGTGGCGGAGACCGTGGCGGCGGAGGGCGGAACTCGGCCTCGTAAAACACGCTAGATGTGTCTGAAAATAGCGCGGCGGCCGGCGGCGGGGGGGCGGGGGCCTCATTGGCAGCTGTCGAAGCTACGCCGCCGAGTGGTGGAATGTGCGTTCGGCCGAAAAGCGCGGCTCGGAAACCTTGACGCGCACCTTGCGGGCCTTCTCTCCTGTTCTCATCGACAGAGAGACAGAGGGGCGTTCGGATTGAAACTGCAAGTGCGGCTGGACCGCTGGAACGCGGTGCTGGTCGTCTCGCTGGAACCGGAGACCGACTGCTGGGCGCGCATTCTAAGGCTGGGCGGGCTAGGCGCATGGCGAGGCCCCCTCGCGCCGAGAACAACATTTGCAGATGGTAGCTGCTTGGTCGCTGGCCGTGGCCAGGGTGTCGAAATCCGTCGAAATAAACCAAGCTCGTGCTCTCAAACTTTTTTTGGGTGATTCCGAGAAACGTGGCGTCGTTTGAGCCCCCTCTCCTTTTCGCCATCGCTTTGTGTGTCGCCGCCGCACTTTAGTGTCGTTCCTCGTTTAGAGCCACGCCGGGCGTAGCCGCGTCCGCGTCGCTCCGGCAGCACAGGGCTATCGCGTTGCGCCCCCGCTCGCCCCGCTGTGGAGGATAGTCGTTGTCGCGGTCGCCACTGGACCAAACAACGAATTGGCTTGTTCTCCTCCTGGGGGCGGCTTGATCTTGATTTTACTGCTCCCCGAGTTCAACGCTCGCCTTGGCCAGGGAGGGGCCTCGAGCAGCCCAGTGGATCAGGTAGTCGTGTAAACATTGTGATTTCTTTATTTTCTCACTTCGGCGAATCTCAGTCTGCAGGCCGGCGGCGTGCCACATCAGGGCTGCGCGACGTTGCCCACATGGCCTCGGCCTCCACGGCGCGCCGCTGCTGGCCGGATCGGATCGCGCGGCCCTGGCCAGAGTCATGGCGCCAAATTTAAACCACGCGTCCAGCGGCGTGTGGCGCGGCGGGGTAGGGTGCGAAGGCTTGCCGCTGTCGGCACTCACCGGGCGTTGGGGTGCGAGAGAGACAGAGCGACGATTGGGAGGCGCTAGCAGGCGGCGTGGAATGCGGCGGCCTGCTTTGACTTGCCGCACTGGAGGAGCGATGGCTTCGATCGTGACGACACCACTTTATTTCGCCTTCATCAGAGCGTGTTGTCGGCACTGCGTTGCACTGCGTAGCACTGCGTTGGACTGGCCGGACGCATGCCACAGGCGTGAGTCGCCGCCACACTGTGCGCGGCGTTCGGGCCGGCGGGCAGCCTGCAGCGTAGGCAGACCCGCCGCGCGCGCATGTCGCAGCGCTGCCTACCGCGGCAGGCGGTGGACAATGCCGCGGAGGCGCTCTGTCCCCGCGATGGCCGCGCGCGAGCCGCGATATCGCGATGCGCGTTTTGGCGCGTCGCCGTCGTCGCGGTCCGGCGGTCGGCGACGAGCTCAGTGTCGGCTCAGCGTCAGTGCCCGGCCGCGCGGCAGTAATGTGGATCAGCAGGCTGACGTGGACTGTGGGCCGGTCCGTCGGGGTGCGAGGGAGACTCGCTCCGCAGGTCATCTCCCCCGCCCATCTGGACAGCCGCGGCAAAGTAAATAAACTTCCTATCCGCGGCGCGTTTTGCGGGAGTTGGTGATTCGGCTGCAACGTTTTCCTGAACAGCGTCCGTCTCGCCTTTCCTCTGTTATTTTTCTCGGCGCTTTGTCTTGTCCTAGCCGGTCCGTTATTACTGATTGCCTTCAACTGCGCGATCGCCTGCTGTGTTTTTATTTCTTCGATCGCTTTTTTTCGTTGTATCTTTGTTAACCGCGCGCGTTTCAGCTTGCCGGCTCTTTTCTTCGCCTCGTTTTTACGCTCGTCATAAATTGGAATGGTCACGCTTTGAACCCTCCCCTCCCCGCCCCCCTCTCCCCTGCCGATCGACGGCAGCTAATTGAGCGTCGGCCAACTAGTACAAAGTGGCCGGCCTGCCGGTAGCGTGGCCCGGGGCGGGGCACAGTGGGGCAGGGTGCCGTCATCGCTTAAGCGGCGATGGCGACGGAAAGCGGGGAAATTTGAAAATGAAATCACCTTCTGTGTCGGCCCTGAATGTGGTCAGTGCCTTCAGGGCGGCGCACTGCGTGTGCGGAGTGGCGCACGGCCCACTGGGCGGCCCGCGGGAAGGTGCTGGGGTCGCCAAGCACGGCTATAATGGCGCGGAAAAGCCGTGGCGCCGTGGCGAAACGACGCCGTGCTGGACCGCACAAGGCGGGCGTGGCGGCTCTGTCACAGCCCGACTTTATGGCGTTGCTGGCTGGACGCGATGGCCCGCGGACGTCACGCACCTGTGGCCGCGCCGAACATGGCTCCGTCGCTCTGACTCCCTCGCACCCCAGCGGGACGCCGGGACGCCCCACGGGTGCGAGAGGGACAGAGTGTTTGCCATCAGCGTGCAGCCGGGTTCGAGTCCCGGCGCCGGCCACGCCCCCTCGGTGCGGTAATTGAAACACGGTCGGCTGGTGGCGCGCCATGGCGGTCTGGCCGAGGTGCGAACGAGCCAGCGACGCGTTGAATGCGAGTGGCGACTGGCTGGATGGCTGGATCGGTAAATCGGCCATTGTTTCAGCCCAAGCTGCCCGAGCGTGTATCCTGGTGTGTTTGTTTCGTTGGGCCCGGAGAGGGGGCGGGGGTGGGGGAGGGGCGCGGCCTTGACACGTTTCAGGGCTACAGTGTGCCGTCCGCCCGGCAGGCTGGCGCCGCCTCGCCCGCCACGCGTTGCAGCTGCATTCCGAGGAACCGAGTGTTTGCGTGGTGCCTACCCAGCACGTCTGTCGACCCTGCCAGGCCGTGCTCTGCAGTGCGAGGCGGGCGGGACGGACGGATGCAGAGCCCCCTCCGCGGCCTCCACGGCCTCCACGGCCTCGCGCCCGGAAGCGGCCCTAATTACATCCTTAAACAGAAAGTTCCTCAAGAGTGCGGCACGTAAATACACACACTCACACACATCCCGGCCGTGTACTATTGGTTCAGGGCCATTCCAGCGAGTTGGAACCCCTAACTCTGACTTGACCTGGTGGAGTGCGTGACAGTGCGCACTCATCTGCGTGGTGCTCAGGCAGGCTGTTCGGACTGCGGTGTCGGCGATACCCCGCGCGTCGTGGTGACGCTTGGCGCTGGCCTTGAGAGCGCCGCCACGGGCGTGGGGTATCACCAGAGAGGCGCATTGTCTGAGGGGGGCGGAGGCGTCAGTCAAGGCCGTGTGGGCGTGGCGCGGCGTGGCGTGGCCTGGCGCGGCGTTCGCCCCTTTCCGTCGGCGGGCCCCGGCCCCAGTGGGGGCCCCAGGGGGTCTCTTGCGAAGGGTGTGGTGGCGTCCCGGTGACGTGCCACCGACCGCGTTGAAGGGCAAACCCGTTTAAATGTCGTGCACTGCGCCCCGGCCAGGGAGTGTGTGTGTGTGTGTTGCTATGGTTGTTTTTAATTGCGGGGGTGACTGAGTGAGCTGCTGGGCCGCACCCCGCGGCGCTGGGCTACTGCAGCCTGCAGAAGGGCCTCCTCCACCTCGCCCAGATGGCTTCCGGCTCTGCCCTGGGTTTATCTTTACGCTCCTCCAGCGGCGCGCGCGCGGGCTGAGGAGTGTTCACCGCACCAGCACTGAGAAATCTAAACCGTCGCTATTACCCCGCGCGCGAGAGACTTCCCTGAGGTGCTTCCCTGCGTGCAGACACGCTGACACGCGGGGTATCAGCAGAGTCAGTCGCTTGCAGGCACAGCGTCTTGACGCGAGCTTTGGTTCTGATGTTGCAGAGGTGTCCATGGACTGGTCCGACCACGCGCTCTGGTGGCCCGAGAGGAACTCCTGGCTGGCGCGGACGCGCTCCACCCTGGACCAGTGCGGCGTGCAGGCCGACGCCCGCCTCCACTTCACGCCCATGCACAAGACCGTGCGCGTGCAGCTGCCCGACCTGCGCTACCTCGACACCAAGGTCGACTTCTCCGTCAAGACATTCACTGCGGTCGGACAGCTGTGCAAAGAACTGGGTGAGTTCACGTTTTGTCGCGTTCATCCTCAATTTCTGTGTGCGACGGCCATCTCCGCCCGAAATGAGTCGACTCGCCAATTTGACCGCAGCTCTGCTTTGACCGAAGACCATGTTTTTGACGCAGGCATCCGCCACGCTGAGGAGCTGTCCCTGAGCAAACCTCTGGAGCCGCAGCACCTCAAGTACAACCTCAAGGACAAGAAGCTCCGCAACGGCGAGCACCGCGTCAACGGGCACGTGCCGGTGCCCGCGGACACCAACACCTTCATCGCCACCAGCTCGCCCGCCGGCTCCAACGGCAGCCTGGACAAGCCGTTCCTGTGCGCGCCCGTCACCCCCACGCGCTCGCACACCTCCACGCCGATCAGCTCCCCGCTGAGCACGGTCAGTACTTTAGACCGAACCGCACTACCAGACTGCGCCAGAATTTTGTTCGTCTTAACATTGGTCGGTTATGTTTTTTTTCCCCCCAGACCCAGAACACCCTGAAGCGGGGCGTGCACGGAGACATGAACGGTTCGTACGCGCCGCTGAACGCGCACCACAACATGACCCTGGAGTCGCTGAACGGCAGCCTGGACGCGACCCTGGCGCAGAGCCCCGCCACCCCCAGCCAGGAGGCGCGCGCCCGCCTCGTCAGACCCAAGTCCCTCATAGAGCGAGCACGAATGAACGTGGCGTGAGTAGATTGATCAATTGAAAACCTGTCCGCGTACCCCGATTGTGCCTTGGTCTGAAACAGTGTCTATTCTCTTACAGGTGGCTTGACTCGTCACTGTCAATCATGGAACAAGGTGTTCGAGAGTTTGATACTCTGTGCCTGCGCTTCAAATTTTATTCATTTTATGACCTCAATCCTGCTGTGGATTCTGTCCGCATTAATCAAATATATGAGCAGGCCAAGTGGCAGTTATTGAATGAGGAGCTGGATTGTACGGAAGAAGAATCACTCATGTTTGCTGCTCTACAAGTGAGTAGATTGCATCCATTTTCAAGCAAGAAAAATTTACAGGCAAAGGATGAAATTAAATCCTTGTATGGCTTGATTTATTACAGGTGCAAATAAATTTACAAGCTGGAGTACCACAGCCTCAAACAGATATAATAAATGGCTCGGCAGAGGATGACATTGATGCTGCATTGTTAGACTTACAAGTTTCTCTTGAAGGAACACACATCAACAATGGCGGCGACATCACTCATGTGCCAGAACTCTTTAACTACCTACGGTTTTTGAAGTAAGTGTCCTTGAAACATTTTTGATAGATGAAGAAAAATGGAATCAATAAAAATAATTTTGCTTTTTGTTTTCAGACCTAAACGATTTACTTTGCGTGCTTACAAGAGGTACTGGTTCGCTTGTCGGGATCTTCATCTTAGCCTTTACAAAAGTCAAGAAGACGCTAAATCTGGATCCCCTCCTCAATATACAATCAACCTTCGTGGATGTGAAGTAACGCCAGAGGTCAATCTTCAACAGAGAAAGTATGATATAAAACTGGAGGTTCCAAGTGCAGAGGGGATGTCCGAAATGAAAATCCGCTGTGATACAGTAAGATATTTTTCTAAATAGTGACATTTAATTAGTTGTGATTCAAAAGTCCACTTTAAATGAATTGTTTCTTAATTCTTGATTTTGTTTTCACTTCATAGGAAGAACAGTACGCTAAGTGGATGGCAGCATGTCGACTCGCAGCCAAAGGCAGATCTCTTGCAGACAGCTCTTACGATGCTGAAGTAAAATCCATCCTAGCATTCTTGCAGCTACAACATCCTGCGCCTGCTCCTGCCATCAACCCACAATCCCTGGACATCAACCCTGAGGACTACGCAGCCCCACGATTTGTCAGGAAACTTAAATCAAAAGTGAGTGTTCGCTTTCCATTAACATTTTGCATTTTCGCTTTGTTTCTGCTGAAAACACTTTCTTAAATATAACTTTGGTTTTTACAGCTTGTGCAAAGAATTCTGGAAGCTCATGCCAATGTGAAAGATTTACCTCTGATTGATGCCAAACTGAATTATATAAAGGCTTGGCAATCATTACCTGATCATGGCATTTCACTTTTTATCATCAAAATGATGGGTCACAAAAAGGAGGAGCTGTTGGGTGTAGCAAGCAATCGTCTGATGCGAATGGATCTCCATACTGGTGACCACATCCAGACATGGCGATTTAACACTATTAAAGTAAGTGTTCACTTGTATGAAAAACGAAAGAAGGAGAACAATTGTAGGTGTCTGCGAAAAACTAACTATATCCCTGTTCTGTTTCTTGCAGGCATGGAATGTCAACTGGGAAGTTAAACACATGATGGTGCAGTTTGAAGAAGGCAACATCATTTTCAGCTGTTTGTCAGCTGATTGCAAAGTTATTCATGAATTTATTGGTGGATACATTTTCTTGTCTATGAGATCAAAAGAAGCAAATCAAACTCTAAACGAGGATTTATTCCACAAGCTTACTGGAGGCTGGGTCTAGTCATGCAAAATTGTACAATTTTGCTTGCCCTTAAAGATGCCTTTATCACGGCTTTTTTAGCCCGTTCACACACCCGATCAGTTGTGTTGACAGTTTGACACAAGACTGCTTGTGTATGTTACCACTTTCTATTATTGTTTTTCTTATCTTTTCATCAGAAACTGTGTTGTTAGGACATTCACTTTTGCAATAGGATGGATGTTAAGGGGTCAGGGTATGATTATGCTATGTGTGACACATGGCCTATTATATTTATTTCTACACTTTTAGGAACTTAAAATTATATTTTTCAACAAAATTATGCCTTAGTGGCTTTCAAAAAATATATTGAAGGTGGTATTGTGTGTGCCTTACAATGCTAGACAATGTAGTTTTACAGCATAGCATACAATGGCAGCTAATTAGTCACTAAAATATCTCTAATGAACTAAAGATTATTTTTCTAAGGAATTTGCATGCTGTATGCTACCTATTAGCTTTATTTACACAATCAGTGTACTTCAATTTTATTTTAAAGCCGAATTTTTGATCATGTTTAAATTTTCTTTGTATCTTTGTCCTCACTTTGATGTGTCATTACTTTGTGTTTATTACATTTAATTTCCAAAAGTGATTGCCGTACCAAGTTTTGCTCCAATAACACATGTAGTTGGGTGAGAGAAAAACATTTTTCTGAAGTCCGACATGCAGAAAAAAAAGAAGCAACCTCTCTTTTTCAATAGTAGGCTTCCTATTTTTTAATTTTCAACCTAGCTGAACTGCATTAGTGTCATTTTCGTTTGCAAATCTTGTTTTAAATGCTTCTTCTTCATATTAGTATGAAAGTCCTAGGGGCAGTCACAGAGTGACAACCATGGATGTTGGTTTTGAGAATGGTGCTACTAATGCTACTCTTAACTATATTTGTAAATTCTGTAATTAATAGCTGCTTTCTATGTACATAATGTATTAATAGAGATATTGAAATCTTGCCATGAATGAATATTTGATTAGTTCTAAGTGCTTTCTTTCTAGTTGTCTAACTAGTTGCACGGCAATGCACTCTCACTTGAAGTGATACCATTGTTTTAAAAACTATGCAGGATTGCTTACGCCATTTACGTACTTTCAAAGAGCTTAAGTTCCATAAAATGCTGTGATTCTCTTGTAATGTTAAATATCTTTCTAAATCATCATCACGTTTATAAAACTCTGGTTTTGAAATTTGAAACATGTTCTGTGTAAACTTTTATTTACTTGAGCACAACTATTTTTAAAGCCTCTTTTGTAATTAACTGCATGTTCATTTGGTGAAACAGTTGTATGTACAGTTCTGTGTTCTATGTGTTTTGTAAATATTGTACTTTTTTGAAGTAATCTTGTTTCTGAATAACATTGATAATTGGGGGAAATTTGGAAACAATTAATTTATTTTTTTGTAAATGAACTTTTAATGGTAGTTTTTACCATTCTAGAACAGTGCCCGGGAAGTTTTTGGAAACTTAGAGGTGCAGCTTAAAGTGTCGAATTCACATATTTCTGGTTTTGTTATCTTTATGACAAACGCACCAAAACAAAAGAATGCTAGGTAAATGAAAGATCCTCCTTCTTTAGGGTAGTCTGCAACAGTATTTTGAGGACCAGTCAGTACTTAACTCCTGACATGTGTATTATTGTATACATAAAGAATTTAAATAAGCTGTAACTCTGAGCTCAGTGCCTGTCAGAAATTGATTGGTTCGTATTTTAGCCCGACTTCAAAAGATTGTGTAAATATGACAAAGTGAAAGGCATTATGATGTAGTATATTAATATTGATAAAGTAAAAAATTATTTATATTTTGTTAGGTTCTGTTTGCAATGTTGTTAATAACACATTTTCTATTGTTGTTAATGTAATACTGTAATATATCTATATATAAATCTTTATATATAATACTATACTACCAAACAGTGTATTTTTTAGGCAGTTAAATTTTGGAAATACATAAGTTTGCTGCTCATTTTACAACTGTTGGTTCTGGTTTCTTTATTTCCTTGCCATATCCCAATTGCACATCTTGATGAAATCACTGTATCAAAAGCTGTCTCGGAAATTCAGCACAACTCAAAACCAGGGACCAAGGGCACATATTGTCATGAGGACGCGCCTGCAGGAGGCCTCCCCAATTCATGGATCCATGGAAGGTTGATGGCCGATGCAATGACGGGAAGGAGAAGGGATGGAGAGGGGGCCCGGCCGCGGGGCAGAGTGGTGGCCACGGTGTGGTGTGGTGGGGCTGGCGGCGCGACGTGGCGGCGGAGCAGGTGCCGGTAGTGGCGGCAGCCGGCCGCGCCGCGCGCCGGCCGCAGCAAACCGCCGAACCGTGCCTCAGCGGTTTAGTAGAGACTAGTCGGCCGCGCAGCGCATAGCTCCGCGTCCCGGTCGCGACATCCGCCGCCGTCCGCTCCAAGTTCCAGCCCCGCCGTCGCCATGCTGTGCTTCCTGTGCTGGCTAACGCCCCTGCTGCTGCTGCTCTACGTGGTGGCCGACGTCAACTACTTCCTCCGCATCGGCTTCGTCATCCTGTGGGGCCGCCTCTTCCAGAAGAAGGTCAAAGTCACCGACGGCAGCACTGTTTATGGTGAGCTCGCGCAGTGCGCCGCGTCCACCGCAGGATGACTCGGAGCTTTGGCGGGACGCGCGGAGTCCGTCCTCTTCGGGGGGCCGAGGGAAGTCCGCTGTCATCCCACTGGCCCACTGGCCGAGGCCGATCTACCGATGTCACCGCCACCGAGGAGCTTAGGGCAGGCCAGGCCACTTTCTCGTACTATTGGGGAACGGAATGGAATGGGGCAGTAAGACCGGCCGGCGTCGTAGCTCCATCTCTCTCGCACTCATGGGGTGGCCCGCCGCAGTGCGAGAGAGACAGGGCGACGAAGCGCTCGAAGCGCTGGCCGGAACCAGACTGCTGCTGCTGCGCACGCGAGGGAAGCCCACGGGAGCGCCGTTCCCGGCACCGCTACGCAGTGTACAGCTACCTGCTTTGTGTTGGCCAGGCTTCTGCACCACCCAGGATGTGGACATCTTCTGGCGGCACATGAACAACGCGCGCTACGTCCGCGACCTGGACTTCGCCCGCTTCCACTTCTACGACCGCAGCGGCATCTACGAGGAGATCATGAAGCGCAAGGGCCACGCCCTGCAGGGCGCCACCACCGTCAGGTACAGGAGGACCATCCCCATCTTCACGGCCTACAAGATCACCACCAAGGTACGTCACCGCGGCTGGGCGACGCGACGCGCCTGTTGCTGGTCGCTGGTCAAGTTCTCGGCGCGAAGGAGTCACCCCTGAAATAAACATGCACGTCGGCATCGCGGACTCGCCGCGGCCCAGAGGCCGAGATCCTATTCTCTATGGAGAACAATGCCAGTAGTGGACTGAATCGGGGCTCGGTACGCGCCTTTTCGTTCTTTATTCAGCAGGCTCATTCCGTTGAGTCGTTTGATCGCTCCGTCTCTGTCGCACTCATTGTGCGTCCCGTAGGGGTGCACGTGACACAGGCCGCTACCTAATGCATGTCCAATCAACGTGTGCGGTTTGATGCCGAAGGAGAGACACAGACGGGGCCATCGGCCCGCCTTCTTCGACGGCTTCCTTGACGCTCGGCCCTTCGGCCTCTTTGATCGGCAGGTGATGCACTGGGACGACAAGGCCATCTACTTGGAGCAGCAGTTCATCACGGTGGGCGACGGCTTCGTGAGGGCCATCATCCTCAGCAAGCAGAACATCCTGGACATCGACGTCCTGGACATGATGAAGAAGCTGACGGGACGCGAGCCGGGCAAGGCGCCAGAGGAACTAACGCTCTGGCTGCAAGGCGTCGAGGTCGCTTCTGCCAAACTCAGGAAGAAAGACTGATTTCACGTTCCTTATTAGTGTTTCTGTGTGCGTGCGTGAGTGTGTGTGTCTGTGTGTGTGTATCATTGTGAATAATCTAATTTACACTAAATAAAGACTGCTCTTGTAATTGCACTGAGTTGTTTCCCAAAGGCCTCTGACCCACCTGTCCACAGTTACAATAGAAGTCGATCATTTCCACCCAAAATCGGCCCGGCCGCGGCTCCACCGCCGGCCGCCTTGCTGACCACCCTGCAGCTGTGTCCATTGGGTTGCCTACCTCGAGGCGCCTCGACGAGGAGTTGCTGCGCATTGCCGCGGCGAACGCCATTTCTGCCTGGCAAGCTGTGTCGATGCAGTATGTGGCGTCTAGAGATGGAACGCCATAACGATTGGCTTCGATTGCCGTGATTGGCCGACACCGAAGTCCTCTTGGATTTTTTTTCCCGCTCGCGGGAAGACAGACACAGGTGCGTACCGATAACTTTGCCATACTAACTCGACTAATCGACCGGCGAATCGAGTAGTGAGTTCGATGTCTGTCGATTAGTCGTTGATTTGACTTTGACGTTTTCGTTGTTTACTTTCCGTAGGCATGCATGAAACCCCAACACAGTTCATCGCAACTGTGCTTTAGCCTTGAACCCAGTGAACAACCACCTCGATTATAGTGAGGCTTAGCCTGGCGATGGTGTTGTGAGACTCTTCAGAAGATACTAGATTGTGAATAACCATGTCGACCAAAATACCTGGACCACTAGTTGATCGTTCCTACCGTCTGGTTGAGGACCAGAACATATCCAGTAGCTGGCTGTACTCACAAACATTTTTTTATCTGTGTTCGGCTCTCTCTGGGTTTACATGTGCATACACTCTGAGATCGTTCAGGAACATATTCAGTGACTCTTGCCTGATCAACATAGAACTAACCAATGGAAATGATGGAGGCAATGAAGTACAAGCAGTATATGGGCCCACCAAGCAGTGCGATTACTGCGAATTTGTTCCAGTCATGTCCTCCATTGTCGCTCTAGTTCTAGCCATGTTCTTCGTTATGACAGGACGTGGAGGAAAAGGTTCCCCAGGGTGAGTGTTTGAGGATCTGTTGTTCCTCTATATACATGTATCCAACATGCTTGTTAATGCCATTTTGTTCTGCTTTTATCTTGTTCATTATGTGTTTCTTTTTCTTGTAGATTTCTGCCATCACCGTGGCGCATAGTTGTTCCGGCACTAATTTTGAATATTCTTGTCCTGGGCTTTGTGATATCTGCTACAACAATTCTTCACAATGGTTTGCAACGATTCTGTGATCAGCTTCTTAACAAGAAGCTAGACATGACTGGTACAGGAATCAATGGAACAGCCACAGATATTGAAATCAATCCTGAACGTGGATTCCGCACTTTGACAGGGTATGTAATTTTACTATTACTGGCTTGTCCCTGGATAGCTAGAAATACATCAAATAGCGGCTTTTTCATTATTGCACCTCAACTTTCATAGTAAAGTAAGGGTCAGGAATATGAATCATTAACCTCTAATTTTTGGGCTTATGTAGACTTACTGGCTCAACTTCAGTAGACTTTTAGTTCAAAACAAAAGAGATTGCACATGATCTGGTAGGAAAGCTAATCCACACTTTTCTGAAGCAATGTTTCTGTAGGATTGTATGTTGTGTATTTTTTCTTCTTTTCTTTTGTCTTTTAATTTTTCCACAAGTAAGAAAATAGTGATGCACTTATTATTATGCTTGACAGGTGTAGAGTGGACCTGAATGAGACTGTCCCTGCAGACAAAAACAGCCCTTTGCATGCAATAACTCCTGCTAAATACACACTTTTGGAAATCTCTCAGGTATATTTGCTGCTTATCATTGTTATCACCCATTTTTAAAAAATTATTCGTAACCCTGGACCCTTTTTATCTTTAACTTTTTATTGTTTTTTTTAAGGTTGCATCTTGGTGCAATGTCATATCGTGGGTAATGTGTGTTACCATTACCTTTCTGCGCTTTCATTGTCTGGCCGACTTCCGATTGGTTAGATTTGACTTTTTATTGGTAACACCAGAAGCTGAAATTGAGGTAAGGATTAGTAAACTTGCAGTTTGTGTCCTTTTGAACTTTCTGCAGTAATTTTTTATCGGCATTAACTTAAACATCTATGTTCCAGAAGCCAGATTCAAGTTCTACTATGCGTACTGCTCATGGAGAGTCTACCGAATTCTTCCCTGCCAACGATGGTATAGATTCAAGTCCTCAGGAAAGAAGAGATTGATCTGAAGACAATAGTTATTTCTGTGATAAAATGTCAAACTTAAGTTTGTTTTCTCCAAACGCTCTTTAATGTTTGTAGTATATCTGTATCACCCCTTACAAACATTTCTCTTTCGCTTTTGAAGGACAAATTTTAGTGTGAATCTATCTTATTTTTGCGACTTTGAAGTATTGGTGTTTTTTTATCCCTCTTGTTGATGTTGAAGTGGTTTTGTGGTTGTCTTTTTCTGCCAAAGTGTTTTGATAAGCTTTTTTTTTTCACATGCAATTTTTTTTGTGTTTGATGAATCTCAGAAAACCACATTCCACACATTGTACTTCATCATGACAACAGTCCAGGGTCCATCACTTTTTGTCAACTTTGTGTTAAGATTTTCTCTTTCTGATCGGGGATATTTCCCACATGTAATCTTAAATTTATCTAGTCAGCCAATAACTTGCATCACTGATTTTTCTAATTATCATGTATGAAATAACTGAATTTTGGTAGTCTTGGAGACTTTTCAGCTTCCATGTCACTTAGCTCTCTTCCATAAATCTTGCCAGTTCACTTAAAAAGACAGACTGATATGCCTTCCTTGCCATGAACTGATGAATGATTTAATACTGGTTTATATGAACTATTCTTTTGTGTGGTATTTCATTATCTGTACCAGTAATTCTGAAAAGGAGAGACTAGGTTATATATTTGCATATGTTACTTTTATATTTTAATTTCAATGACTTAAAATGTTAAATTGACTTGTTATGTCGGGATCTTATACTATGCGGTTTGCTACTCTTTTTGGTGGATTTGGTGGGTTTCAGCTTGAAACCAATGACTGTAAGGTTAGATTGGGTCCCCTCTTGTCACCTCTTACATAATTCAAAGTTCTGTGTGCTCCTTCCCGTGGAGTGCCCATGAATATTGTAATGAAATATTTTTATAATAAAATATTTGTTTTCACTGTATTGAGGCTTTCCATTTCTTGTTATATTATCCATAGTCCTAGACGTCTATTGGCACTAACTGTTTCACACAGAAACACATGGCATAGTCTATACATTTTTACATTTAATTAATACCCAATGAGAATAGAATTGTCATCATAAGGACAATAACATAAAAATGTAAGTACTTACAAGAAATGTAAAAAAAAAAAAAAAAAAAAAGAACTTGCTTCTTTTGTGTATGTATTTGGCACCCAATTGGGTCAGCATGTCAGATTACAAGGACAGCTTTCAGATAAAAAGAAACAGGTTCATCTTGGTGTGACAGTTAATAGTCAAGTTTGACATCCCCAATTTGTGCTTTTATAACGTTCCTTATCTTATTCATGAGCCTTTCCAGTGCACTACTCTCCTACTCCCACACACTTAAAATTTTCATCCACCATAATTGTGCTATCAGTCCACACCCAATATCAAAAGCCTAGTTTTGACAAAGTCAAAATTACTCGCGCCAGCCCAGGGGTGTTTCAGTCCATGTCCCTCCTCCAAGTCTTGCTCTGCGTTACAAGCACACGCCACACATGTCCAACAGGCGGCAGCCGGCAGGCCCGGCCACTACGTTATGGTCGCTCTGAGATCCCTGCTGCACCGACGGATGGAGCTGCATCAGCACAATCTCGTACGAGATGATGGTTCCTGCGACCTGCAACAAAACCCGTCATGCTGGGCCGCGAACACGCAAACGAAAAAGAATAATCAGGGAGGCGGAAGTTTGCTGACCGTCAGGATGAGCCCCCTTGTCACGGAGAAGAACCGGCAGCCCGTGATGGCCACGTGATCTCGACTGACTTGGTCCAGGAACCGCTCCACCTGAAGCAACAGCAAGGCCGGGGGGAGCTCAGCGTGGGCACTAGCCTCGCGCCAGCCGCCCGCCGCAGGGAATGCCCAGGGAGGGCCATGAGGCACAGGGCTACCAACCTCGGCCGAGAAGCCTCCCGCCGGGACCCCGAACAGCACGGTGAGCGGCTTGCGGCTCTCCTCGTGGACCGCGGCCGCGAACAGCGACACGAGCACCGTGCGCAGCAGCATGTACCCGAACGAGTACATGAAGTACACGTCGTACAGGGCGCCGGTCTTGCGCGTAGTTCTGCAAGGAAACACCTACAATCAGGCCCAAAAAAAAAAAAAACACAACTGATTTTTTAAAAACTTTTCACCAGGGAAGCGCACCTGAAGCTGTGCAGGAGCTGCCTGCAGATGAAGTACATGTTCGAGGCGTAGGACAGCACCACGAGCTTGCCGACGACGTGATCCACCTGCTTGGTCAGCAGAGATAGCTCGTTGTAGACCTCGCGGGTGTGCCGCCAGAACGAGTCAGGCATCACCTGCGACAAAAAAAAAAAATATAAATAAAATTGCGACGGTAGCTTTGATTTGACCGAGGCGGCACAGGCGGCACCCTACCTGCCCAGCGACCGCCTGCAGCCTGACGTTGAGCTGCTTGAAGCGGCGGGAGAGCGGCAGGCTAATGAGCATCACGAAAAGGTGATTGTAGTTCCAGAAGAAGGTGGCCACGAAGTTCAGCAAGAAGACCACCGTGGCCTTCCAGGGGTCGTACTCGGTCACCGCGAACACCTGAGCGTCTACACTGTTGAGCTGCAAGAGACGGGAGCTCACAAACGGACGCAGCGGTTACGCAGCAGGTACCCACCATCGGGAACTTGAGTTCGGAATACGCGACGGCCGCGCCGTGGGAGCCTGCCTTCGCGTAGCACGGCCACACGTAGTCCAGCGCGCTCCACACCGACAGCACGTGCTCCACTGCAACACGTTGCCGAGTGTCGATACCCCGTGAGTCGGAGCACAGAGTCTCACGCGCGGCGTGACACTCACCTGTGGCCCCGACCATGACAAACCAGGTGAGGCGCTTCATGTGGCTGCGCAGCTTGGGCGGGTAGCCGTACTCCAGGAGGCGGTTCTCGATGCGCCGGAAGGCGGCCGCCAGGGAGCGCCACCGCCGGCCCACGTCCATCAACAGCACGGTCGAGATGGCGGCCGAGCCGAAGAACATCATGTCCACTGTGCACACATCAGCTTGTGAGTGAGCATTTTGAAGGGGCGACTTGAACGCAGTCAGAACTCTCGAGTATTGGTCTCAGTCACCCTTACCCGAACTGTCCCACAAGGACTCCGACGTCAACTCGCGGTGCAGCGATAGGACGGCGAGGAAACCCAGCCCCGCGACCACGACGGCCGCGTACGCCAGCCGCAGCAGCCAGACGGCAGTCAGGCCCCTGCAAGACGAGACACACGTTCACGCGGTCACGTTCAGTCCGATCGTATCAGGCCCGCTGTCAAAGAGGAAACTGAGTGCCTACTAAACGGAAAAAGGGAAATTTTTTTTAAAAAAATGCAAATTTTATGTGTCTATTATACTGAACGGCGAGGGTTACGAGCGTGCATAGGATAACAACAAAGGCAATGGGGTGAAAAGTTGAGTTGTCCAGGGCATCAGATCCTCGCCGTTCAAGAAGTAGCCGCCTAAAGTTAGAATTAAGTTTGCTCTCCCTGGAGGGCGTACTCGCGCGCGGGTGCCGTCTCGGGGCGCAGCATGGAGAAGACGTGGCCGAGGAGCAGGGCGTGGCGGATGGAGCTGGCGAACGAGTCGGGGTGCTCCTTGCCGTCCCAGCTGTCCGCCTCCAGGTCCTCGGCGGCCGGCGGCTGCGGCGAGGCGTTGTCCGCGTTGTCGTGGTTGTCGACGGGCTGCACTTGCGCCCAGGACACGCAGCGGTACGACGGGCACCACAGCCAGCCGCCGCCGCCGCACATCGGTGAGCCCTGGGGCGTGGCCTTGGCGCGCGGCGGCGACCTCGCGCTCAGCGAGCCCAGCGACGCCATCTCCATGGCGGAGATGGCGGAGACGGCGGAGACCTGCTGCCTGTTGCTGCGGGCCGGGAATCGTTGCCGTTATGCCGCACGGTGGGCCGGGCCTAGCCGGGCCGAGCCGATCGGGCCCGATTTGTTAGTTTGTTTTCGCACTCACGTCATGGCTCGCGTAATCCCTGCGGACCGATCACGTCCCCCGCCGGGGCTGCGGCTTGTGCCTCGGCTTGGACGCGCGGGGGCGGGGAGGCGGCGGGGACGAGGGGTGGACGACGAGGTCACTGGAAAGCAAACACGTCATTTCAGGAAGGAACCACCGCGCCTCTGGAATCAAGAATAAGGCGCACTTGTTAGAGGGGCGGGGAATTTCCGTTTCAGAACTCACCCGACCATCATGGCTTCAGCTCCAGGGCAAACCCCGCTCGGCGAGGTCGACGGCGGTGCGGGGCGGACCATCGCGGGCAGGCTCAGTCCATGCGCTGGTATGCGAGTGGCCTGCACATAACCCGCCTGACGAACAGAGCGAGCCTCTGGCGACATCCATGCCGCAGCGAGCGCATTCCTTAAACAACGAGTAACATTCCAGCAACACAGCGGACGCTGGTGCTCTTTTGTGCAGCATGTTTTAGAGAAAATCTGTGCATATTGATCGGGAAAAGCCTGGGAAAGCCGACAGATTTCCAGTCGGCTCCGCTCCAGCCGGGCTTGCTTTACGGCGACAGCGGCCTGGAGCCTCATCGGCCCCGGCACAGCATTGACAGTGCAAAGTAGCGGGGCGCGCGCATTGTTATGTGCATTTTACGCTAATGGAAAGACTGTGTAAGACCAGCGCGGCCCGGCTAGCCCGGACACACCACAAACACTGGGGCGGCTCACCTACTCCAGGCTGGTCAGGCAGCGCCGCCAGCGCCGACACTGAATGGAGCGAGCTGTCAGTGGAGTGAGCTGTCACTTTAGAGGGGCGCCTCGCCGCCTCGCCCCGTCAGCGTCGCGCCGTGTTGTTTGCAAAAGCCCGATCTAATTCGGCACGGCGCAGTGGAAGTACAACAACCCCCCACCCAGGCCTCACGCGCCCCATCGAATCGAAAGCCACGCAGAACTAGAGAATGCATCAAAAGAGGTGTAACGTGCAAAAAAAATCTCTTATCTTACAGACACGCCCACAAATAGGGTCTTTATCATCTGACATACCTAGAGTAGACCGACTGTTGTAACTCCTCTTGAGGTGCTTGCCGAGAAATCTGGTCCCGAAAAAATTGTATAGAAGGTGGTCTCGAACCCGAGACCTTCCACTCTCTAGCTGAAGCTCTTAACCACTGAGCCGCTGGGCCAACATGCCACATGTGGTGCGAGCGGTAATTTTGAAACTCCACAATGACCCGCCCCCAGTTTAGGTCGGTCAAAATTACGAATTTTTTTTATTCAATTTTTTTATTCAATATTTTTATGAAGGTCAGTCAAAATAGGTCGGTCTTTTTTTTGTCGGTCTACTAGGTAGGTCACATAATCTGCTCCGGAAAAATGAAAAAAACAAAAAAAAAAAACAAAAAAAACCGACCAAAAAACCTCCGTCTGAAGCAAATTGGTGGCGCGTATTCCCCCAGGACTCAGCTTCTCTCTGGACGACTACTTCCTCTCCCCTCCCCCTCTTTCCCAAACTTTCCTGCGCATTTTCCTCGATAATTTTTTTCGGTCAACAGCGTTGAGGCAGCTGCGCGTCGTCCCAGCGCGGCACTGTCATCCAATAAGGAGGCGCCCAGCCGTTACGACGTCAGTCACCGCGGTTTACACTTTTTCACAATTTTGACGGGGGCGACTACTTAAACGAATTTGTCTAACGAGCCCGGCAGCCCGTTTAACCAAACTTCGCCGCCCCAAGGCCGCGTCGAGCACCGCCCCCGCGCGCCGCCCCCGCGCGCCGCCAACGCGTGTCACACTCTGTTTCTCTCGCACCTCGACGGACGCCCCATGAGTGCGACAGGGACTGGTGGTCCACCAGCAGCGACGGGGCCCAGGTTCAGCCCAGCAGATCCATGACAGTGACGGATTCGATTTGGAGAGGGACACCAAGATGAGGCGAAGTTTGGCGGCCGCGCCTGAGACCGCCCGCGGTGACCTCACTGCAAAATGGTGGCAGTGCTGACAGGGCCGCGGGGCGAGCGAACATCTTGTTGTTTGTCGCAGAGCCCGGAGCCAGGGGACTTGCTCCCCGTCACCAATTAAGAAGCGTTGGCGGACGGACCTCATCTCCATGCGGCTCCGCGCGGCCTGTCGCACCACCTGCCCGGGCCGCACTAGTTTTTGCCGTCGAGATGGGACATCGAACGACAAATCGATGAATCTAACTTTTGCCCAAGTTTTTGGCGGCGCCTGTCGAGGACAGGGCTGGCAGGGCTGGCAGGGCTTGGCAGACGTCACTGCGGAGTGTTGCGGGCTGGCCTACCCACCCGTTTGCGGGCGTTCGGGCGGGTCGTATCAGAAGTTTGAACATCAAACATTAAAAACTGAGTGGCGCTGAAACCTACATCACCATGTGGAAGCAAGCTCCGGAGCTGAGCCTGCCATGTTAGACCCTGTCCAAAAAAAAAATAAAAAAAAAAAAAAAAATGAATAAATATGCTGGGATTTGAACACTGGCCTCCAGGCCCGGAACCGACCGCCGCTATGCTCTCGGCCACAGTGCAAGCGTCTAGACGCGGTATTTCTTGACGAGTCGACACTGCAACCAATCCCACTGCTTCACCTGGAGCGACCGCTGCGGCAACGCGAGGCGCTCCGGGCACTCCACCAGGAACAGGGCCTCGGCGCCGACGTCTGGCTCGGACCACTGGTGCGAGGAGCGGACGACGACGGACTGGTGGCTGGCGCCCTCCTTTCCCCCCAGATGCTTGACGGCCACCCCGTGCCTCCCCTTCCACCCCTACACGGCTCGCGCCCCTCCCCCTCCCCTCGCGCACCGCCTCCACCCCCTCGGTCTGCATCTCCTCTTTCGCCCCCTCTCCCCCTTCCCGACGCCCCCCTCTTCCCCGCGTCGCACGCGTCATTCTTCCGACCAGGATTTGCGACGGCCTGCGCGCCACAATCCCCTTGACGGCTCTGTCTCTCTCGCGGCACTGGCGATGGCATGCCCCGGGTGGTGCGAGGGACAGAGCGGCAGCACGCTGTTGGAAAACAGTTTTCTGCAGCAGGTATTTGTTGTGCAGGCGCGTGCATGGCGCCGCGTCAAGGACGCGCACGGGGAGTGTAGCGCCATGTTTTATCCAGGAGGCTGTTACAGACTCCCCGCTGGCGGCATGCGGCCCCCCGCTGGACCGGGATTTCGGATTTCCGTTGAGTGCGGGCTGGTCGGACGGGACGCGGCGGCCAAACGGGGTCTCGCCCCATTCGCTCCCAGGTGAGGCCTAATGGCCCCGCCCCGCCCCGCCCAGCATTGCTCCGTCGTTGCTTCGGAAGGCTGTTAGCAGTAATTCGTTCCAACGACCCGTCCGGACGGGGGGTTCATAAAATGGCAGCGACTGCGTCGCAGCGGGGGATGAGAGGGCCATGGGGGCTTAGCTTGGGGCTGGGAGGGGGGGGGGGGCGAAAGGTGGGGTGGAGGGCGTGTGCGACAGAACTAGACGCTGAGTATCAACTTGTACCCCAGCCACCCCCACCCCCTCAAAGTGCGTCAAGAGCGCCGCTGCTGTAATCACAACTGTTGCGCAGTACGGAGGAGTGCCGGGGCGTCGCGCTGGGCGTCGCGCTGGGCGTCGCGCTGGGCGTCGCGCTGGGCGTCGCGCTGGGCGTGCAGAGTAGTGAGGCGCGGGGTGGAGGGCTTGCAGGCCGAGCGGGGGGTGCTCTCTCCCAGTCACTCATTGGTCGTTCCGTACAGGTGCGACAGCGACAGACTGAGGCGTCCTTTGCTCGGTGGAAAGGCGGTGGAGGAGCCTTTGTGCGTGTCAGCGCCGCCGGGACCCGCGAGGCGCACCGGCCAACGGAGCCGTCGGCATGGCCATGCAAAGCAGAGGCGTCGGTTCGATCCCCAGCCCCGCCACACGACCCTCACCGCCTTCCCGCTCGAGAATGCAATTTTTGTCCCGCGTTCGATTCGGAATGGAGGGCGAGGGGCGCCGCGGCGCGCCGTGGGCCAGCGGGGCCGTAGCGCCTGCGGTGGAGAGGGTAGGCCGGCCCGTATGGCACGGCTGCCTTGCGGGCCGGCCCATGCAACAGGCGTCCGTTGGGGCAGAAGGCCAGCGGGGTTGCTCGGGGTCGCGCCCACGTCTCTCAGCCTTCCTAGAAATCATAAAGAGAAAACGTGCAGGCTTTCGGGTAACAAAAATTACTCGCCCGAAGAGCGTGAAAAAACAAGCGGTTCCTTGCGGGCCTCGCCTCGCACTTGGGCGACGTGTCTCCTTCTCCCTCTCCCGCTGCCGAGACGCCGGGCCGATCGAAATTTCACTCCGATTGCCGCTTCCGTCACCAACCGACCCTTCTCACTCTGCCCTCCGACTCCGAGGCGACCTTGGAAAATTAATAAACAAGTTTGCGTTGGCATAATGCGTTCCATCGGCCCGCTTCCCAATTCTAATCGCTGGGCTGGGTC